>VUQG01045105.1:0-52945 GCA_015106755.1 Etia nguti | reverse complement strand
GTTTGCTGCACAACTATTTCATCTGGGAGAATATGACTGGATGGGTATGAGTGAGTAAACAAGTACCACTTAAAATCAATATTATATAAGAATTAATGACAGCTAATTCACAGCTGTAAATTTATATTCACAAATCTGAATGTGTATTTTTTTTTATAATTATTAAGATTTGTTCCATATATATTATTGCAAAAATCTGATGGTGAATATTACAATTAATGATTGTAAAACATTGTGATTTGACATCAATCTGATGAGTGCATCAGATTAATGTCTCAAATTTCTTGTTTTGTGGAACAGGTAAAAGCATGAAGTTTAACACAGCAGAAATACAGTACTTGCTTATATTTAAACATACAATTTAAATTGTATGAATTTAAACATTCAATATGTCCCCCTAACAACATGTTTAAATACTTTCCTAATATGATCTTAGTTTTAGTATTCCTACTATTAGAAGTATAAGCAAATCTATAATATCTATATTATTGGTGTGAGTAATTACCTCAGTCTCAGCTGTTACTGCGTAAAACAAGTATAATCATCACTGGGCACATGTCGAGCATGTCATATCTAAACTCCAATAAACAGACTCAAATGTATTTTTTTTAAAGAAAGACCCTTGAGTCAACACAAAAAAAAATGGTTAAAGTAAATAGATCCTGGTTTTGTGTGTGGACTCACGTGGTTTCTTGGTGGTGATATTAAAAGGTGGGCTGCAGGGTCCAAGTCCAGCACTGTTCTGGGCTCTGACTGAGATCAGATAAAGTGTGCTGCCCTTCAAGCCGGAGAGCAGAGCTGTGCTGTTGATAACCCTCACTCTGTCTGCTTCACTCTGCTCCAATCCTTCCTCCCAGAAGAGAACCTGGACCAAAGAGACATGAGTTACCACAGACCTCTGAGCATAGCGCCTACCTTTCCATTTTTTCCTTTTAAACTGTTTTTATATCTGTGAAGCTATGGCAACTGAGTCAAGGTAGCCTGTTTCCCCCCTGAGTGGCCATTAAAATAGTCACATCATGATTATGAAGTAAAACATCCTGTACAATGTCATTTCAGAGTGCATATGCTGTAGATTCAAAGTGCATATGTATGTTTAAGCAGTGCCAGCTGACATACAGTACAAGGGAACACACCTATGGATAAGATACAGATATCAGGTTTAAAGCAACATCACTTTAGTGCATCCACTTTATCGACTTAGCTTTTGTAAGTCTCCGAGCAGTCTAACACGCATTTTTAAACTACCAAATGATACTGTATCTGACAATCAGCAATATCACAAGCAGCAGTGAGCGTGAACAGTACCAGGATGAAGAGCTTGTCAGAATCTGTATTCACCGAGAGATTGTTTACGACCCGAGCACGAGACAGGAAAACCAGACAGGGAAATGTCAAACAGATGGTCGGAATGTAGGTACTTATTTAACTGAGTGCACACACAATTTTTTTTTTTTTAGGATCTTGCTTGGGAGAGGCAGATTAGCAATTGGGCCTGGAGTTGCTGATAACAGATGCATCTAGGGTGTTTTCTCCAACTGAATTTTAATTATAGAAGTCTTTTCAAACACTTGGGAAAAATCTTTGAAATACCTGAGCACAAGAAGTTCACAGTTCTTATAGCACCTCTGCAAAGAACCTAAACACACACTCAATAAGGGATGAAAGAGATGGATCGAAGAAGGCTTAAGCTGTCTTGCTGAATCTTATGCTGTCTAATAGAGACAGTGACAGTGAAATATGTCATACCTGCAACACAAATTGTGGTTGTGTGTGGTAAACATGAACAGTAAGTGCTGCTGATTTGACCTTATATTATAAATTCCAATATGAGTTAACCAAGCAGGACTGATGCTGTTTGAAAAGGAAGGCGCTATAACTACAAATAAGGACTCTGTACATATTTCCTCTTCTTAGTATGAAATTAATTCATAAAAAGTGTCACATTGCATACGTGTGGAAATATCCATCCATCAATCCACTGGAGCACTAGCAGTGACACAGCATTCACTACATTGATGCAATGTATTTCTATTGATGGCCTCACAATATTCTACTGATTTTGCAGTAACAAAAAAAAAGCCTAACAATGTGCCAAAATACAATGTCTATACTTTATATTATAAAGGTTTAAGATGAATGGCCTGTGGGGGGCGACTCCTTTGGTTGCAGAAGTAGATTGCTTGTATAACTATTTACATCAGCAAACATCTTCCTGATGAATTTATGGTTTAAAAGTTATTTCAGTTCCTTTTTAATACAACATGACGTTTACACACACACACACACACACACACACACACACACATTATGGGTAATACTACTAACTGTATATTAGTATACTGATATATTATAAGCATTGTAAGAGTGTGCGGTTTGTCATTTGTGGATTTTGTTTTTGTTTAACAAATAACAGATGGACTGTAAAACCTTTTATGGTGCAACGTCGGGCAATTTGAAGCCTGTGGGATCATGCCTATTTGGACACAAAGAAATGCACTATGCCCATAACTTATTCATGTGTACAGTCAGCATATAGGAGGTACTGATCCTTCTGTCATGCTGATGCTGGTACACATTTACAAGATCTCTTCCAGGTCAAGGTGATGGGAGCTTGGATATATCTTTGCCCTATATATCTCTCTTACAGACTGCTGACTTGTCTGTGAGAGAGACTGTGCCCCATTGAACAAGAAACAAATATGTCTTCAAAGGTTTTGCTTGCAGTTGCCCACAACTTGAAGCAAATAAACGTGCCAGTATCTAAAGCTGAGCGACCGTCATCTTCCTCTCAACCACGAGCTGCTTCAGGAGTAGTACATCCCAAGAGCCTCACAGCCACTACCTGATGTGTGTTAGCACGAGTGTAGATATCTGCCACTTCAGTGTGGCAGGCTGAAATTGTGCTACCTCTGTTCAAACTGTGTGCACAGAAATATATGTTCTTTGGCTTGAATGCACACCGACAGTGCTTTGCATTAGCAATGGGAATTGATAAGAATTAAGCTCGTCCGATTCCCTTATCAATGTCACTTATCGATTAGATTCCTTATCGATTCTCATTGGGTTCTGCTTCTGTTTGTGTACATTCGAGGTATTTCAGTGTTGGGGTCATTACTCCTAAAAAAGTAATTATTACACATATTACACAGAACACTTTTCTTAAAAGTAATGGAGTATGTTACTTAATTAAAGAAAGTAATTCGTTATACTAATCGTTACGTTACTTTAATGTTACTCTGTAAAATGACCTGAAAGGCACTGTCTCATAATCATCATTAAACAGTATAAACCTGAGGCCACAGTCCCACACACCCTGATGAGGACACACATATGTATCTCTGTTAGCATTACAGGAAGGCTCTCTAAGTAGAACAAAAAGCCGACATCACAAAGCAAAAAGAAAACCAGCACAAAGAGACTTTAAAACAGGCTGCAGCCTGACTGCTCATCAGTTTGTTACCCGTTGAAGTTCAGGCTCTGGCTGCTGGGCTGGGGTCGGCATACACTCAATTTTAATGTCACTCTGGATTCTTGGCTAGCTTAGCATTAGCAGGCTGTCTGTCGGTGCTAGCAAAGAGCCGAAGTTGTGTTAGCAGCATAAAGTTGTTGTTTCGAATGGCTGTTGATATCTGGTTGTGTAAGCAAATAATGAAGCTCCCAGGTTATGTGATCAATACCCCCTTATTACAGTTGGCATGTTGACCTTTCACAGTAGGAGTGAACAAGTGCTAATGACCTTAAAGATGTAATATTAAAGTGTAGACATGACAATATGATAGTGAGTCAGCATACACAGTATAAGAGCCCTTTAGCTGAAGCAGCTTCATGGGATTCTGCCATTTGTTCACCATGTATTCACTTTTTCATGTATTTACCTTTTCCTTTTGTATGCTATCATAGTTTTAATGATGATGACTTCCATTATTAAAACCAATTTATGGCATTTTTCAACTTTTGAGTGGCAATCATGGAGTTTGCTGAGAGTTTTTTATTTATTTATTTTATTTTAGGCATTTAACATCTAGAGCTGTAATTTGGACTTGTGCACTCAGACGGAGAAGGCGTGTCCAAGTGCTCCTGCTATTTTGGTTCATACAGCTGAAGCGGTGGTGGACAATAGTTTGGGTGGAATGGAAGATAAATTGAAGGGTGTGATGATGACTCATTACCCTCTCAGTCAGTCACATTACTTCTCTCGTACCTTTCAAACTGCTGTTCCAATCAGAAAGGCATAGGAATAAAAATGTTGCTTGGGACTGACCTCAAGTGCAAAATGGTGTTGTGTAGAAGTGCAGTTAGGTAAGAAGTGATTGTTCTGAATTTTAGGCATACAAATTTAGAGGTACATTTCCTCATCTTATTTTAAGGGTTTGTTGGTATTTCTTTAAAGGGGCACACAGAAACCACTCTTCTTTAGCAACAAGGCTGACTTGAAGTGTAGTTGTCATCCTCTAAGCATACATATAAGATGACACTTCACTGAAATAAACCACACTGCTAGCACAAGTAGTATTTGTCACCTAACATTTATGGAGGGCTCTTTGTGTGTGACAGATTGACAGCTGGCTGTTCCGCTTCAAGACATGGCCATAAAAACGCCGTAGTTTTTAGTTCACTTCTGTTGGAGTTTCTACTTATTAACCCGATTCATATATTTGTGTGTGACTCCTTAGTTCTCAACAGTTCCTTAGTTCCCCATCAGTACAAAAACCTTTTATAAAATAACTCTGAGAAAAGTGCTGCATTTTGGCACCGTGTATGAACAGGATAATATGAATGTGCAAAGCTCTCCAGTTTCCCTCCCCCTCTTCCCTCTTTGGCTGTAAAGAGGAACTTGCTGTGGGAGGAACGGGTATCCTCTTCTGGGAGATTAAAGAGCAACTACAGATGGAGGTTATTTCTGGAATTCCTCCAGAGGACAACAGGTAAAAAAGTTTGTAGGCCAATCCAACTATTTTCTGGGACTCTGGAAAAGTAGATGCTTCTCATAACGTCACTGTGGTACTTACAATAAAGACACTTTCTTTAAAGCCTGTGAATAAAAGAAGATTTGGTTACTGTCTGATTTTCAAAGAGAAATTATGTGAGTTTTTTTTTTTTTTTTTTCGCGTCTATGTCCCCAATTCAAAATTTATGTTCACAGTGCTTAGTTAAGGAAGTGCATAATTGCACTGGAGTTTACAGTAATATAGAAGTAAAGGAGCTCTGATGCTACCCAGCAGGTGTAAGAGTCACAGTGTCTACACATGATAAAACCAGCACATTAACAGAGAACAAGTTACAGCTTGCATTCAGTCTCTTGGGACACATAACACTGAAATATAATGGAAGAAATTTGACTTGAAGTGTAAAAAATACTGAAAAAAACACAGATGAAAGGCCTCCTGTGTAGCAACACAGCTAGACTCAGCCATGCTTTGGATGATGCTTTCAAAGCCCGGAGAGTCTGTTACTGTAATAACACTGCAGACATGGAGGATGAAGACACACAAACCCAGCAGATGTCTGTCTATGCACCTGCACTGCTGATTTAAAGAAAGTGGCTCTAATTTTTGTTCAAGGTTCACATAATGACTTGTATGTGATCAGCTAACAAATAGTTGTTATCATTTTGCAATTCTCTTCACCTCTTTACAGCTCATTCTTGTCGGTTTACCTGCTTTACTTACTGGTTTAACGACACCACCACCAAACGTGTCCACACCAGACAGCAGACACAAATACTCACTAACATGTAACAGTAGTGCAGCATGCAATGGAATGAATTACATGTTGGTGGTAAAGAACAAAACAGAGCTAATAAAGACTGAATATAGTTAGCACACAACAGCTAATTTATTAGCTCCACCTAGCTAAACATAATGCAGTGTATACTATCTAATGTAAATGTTACAATGTCTAGTTTTTGTCTTGTAAAAAAATATTTCAGAGACCTGTTGATATACTTTTGGCTGCTCACTTACTGCCCAAGGGGTCACCACAGCAGATGGCACAGTTTTTACACTGGTTGCCCTTCCAGACACAAACCCTACCATTTATCTTGGTGACCCCCTGAGTCTGGGTTTGTGTCTCCTCCTGGTGTCAAACTGGGTAATTTTCTCATATAAGGCAAAGGTATTAACATATATACTATGGGGCCACTAGACTTCTTGATACAATTGTGCTAAATCCTTATTTTACTCATAGGTCTTTCTCTTATTTAGTCTAGCCTCCCTGATTTAAACAGGATGGTTAACAGAATTTAAACAGAAATACCTTTTAGGGTTAGGGTTAGGTAACTGATTTAAGCAGCACCACAAACTTTGAATTGATCATACAAAGCAGCTCACTGCATTATAAGAGCACCTGAATATTATGACCTTTATCCAGGGCTAGTTTATACCAACTACAACTGTTGTTTTAGACCGCATTAGCTTTAGCACAGTGCTCCTAATACACTGGCAACTGAGTGTGAGTGATAATAATATGTCAAGTCCAAAAAGATTGCAATTGCAATGTTTTTAAGTGTTGTTGCCCTGAGCATTGCTCTAACAGCTTGAAGGGACGTGGCCGACTATGGTGTGACCAGCACCAACCAGTAACTAGGCAATGGGATGTATCAGTATAATAACAGTAATGTTACTATGACATTAATAGCCCCCTGGTGCAATCCCACTTTAATTCCCAGTAACCTGAAATAAGCAGAACAACCCACTGCCACTCCAAAGCCATAATAATTTAAGCCATAAATTTTCCTCTGGAACGCTGTTGTAGCACAGCCAAAATTAGACTCCAGAGGGGTTTGTACCCAGATGTACAGAGTTGTCAGAGGTAAGCAGTTGATGTTGGAAACAAAAGAAACTTTTTCGTCCACACGAAGTCAGACCCTAGAAATGCAGGAGGGAAACGTGCATGTAGTTTTCAGTCAAATGCATGCACATGTTTTTCCACCATCAGCTGCTGGTTTTTTTTTTTCAATCTAATCAGAAGATTTCTGACCTGATGTATTACTTCAACCAATCCATGAGTTCCAACTGAACAGATTTCAGTTGGAACCCTTTATATCGTTCTGAAAGTAAATAACAACACAAACATAAAATCCGTTCCTTAAAGAAAATTCCACTGTGTGATGATCCAAAGTATAAAAAGCTGTATTTACTGTATATTGTGCAGACACCAAAGTGAAACAGCACTGACGGGTGTGATGCTGTAGCATCACTAAACCCTATGCTTGCTGGAGTTATGCCAAGCCTTTAAAATTCAAATTATCCTCTAAAACAGCTTTTGAGAGGCAATTTAAGCCCTAAATTAGATTAATTAGAATATATGTCACAAAATCCCAGTAGACCTCTTTAGGAATGGTTTGTCATTGCAAGACTTAAATATAAATATCTACCCACAGGCTGCAGTTAGGGTTTTCAGATGAAGCTGGCCAAGCCAGCTGACAAAAACAATGCCAAAAAAATGTAGATTTTACAGTTAGATAGTTTAGGGTTGTTCTTTTTTAGTTTCTTCCAGCTTGATTTCTGGCTTAGGACTGAGCTGCTGTCCAAAGTAGAGGAATTTGAGTATTTTGGTATATTGTTATCACAGGTAAAGTAGTTTGTGAAAGCAATGCTGATCCAAGTTCCTACCCTCACCTATGGCTAGACACTCTGGGTAGTGACTGAAAGAAGGAAACTGGTTACGAGGGATGGAAATGAGCTCTGATTAGGATGCCTTATAGGCGCCTCCTAGGTGAGGTGGTTTGGGCATGTCCTACCGGGAGGAGGCTCGAGGGCAAACCCAGGACATGCTACAGAGATTACATATGTCAGCTCATTTGCAATCGCCTCAGTGTTCGTCCAAAAAGAGACTGGGTATCTCTGCTAAGACTGCTTACCCTGCAGCCTGATAAATGGTAAATGGTAGAAAATGGATGGATGTTTTTTTTTTCTGTTGTCTGTGTGGTTTTTGGATTATATAATTTACACATGATCAATAAAACCAGCAGGATTATATACATTTTATAACTGAGCAGTAAATTTGTACTTGCAGAGGCTTCAAATTATAATAAGTTGAATATTTTAAAACATTTCTACTCTTAGGAAGCTGAATATTTCATTGGATTTTCCCCGTGTTAAACATGAATATTCTAAGCTGCGTTAACTAGCTCTGTCTTGTTTCCAAACATGGAAACCCCTGTCTTATGACGATGTGTGTAGCAAACATCAGCAGCGACCTCAAAGCATCTCTGCAGAGGTTAGGCCACCTGGGTATACACTGCCATGTAAAATATCTGGGGTTTCGTAGACAGTGTTATTTTTATCTAGGTTTACCACAGCTAAATCCCAGGAGTGTGTTTGTTGTACAGGATCGTGATGTATGATGTTCACACATTCTCTTATTTATTTTTTCTCCTTTTTTTTAATAGCAGCTCTGAGACAGCCTTGGGTGGGGAGTTCTGTTAGAGACTGTAACGGCTGTCAAAAGACCTCTGTGACTCCAGCACACGCAGTGTTTTAATGCCAGAATATTTCGACAGTGTCACCATTGGTGGCTATATTCAGATGAGCCCCAGCTCATTGTACTGTCAGTCATCTGGGATTAATTTTGTGTCTTTGTTTGAATGTTTCTTGTAGCACTATTGCTTTCACTTTTTTTTGTTTTCCTACCTCATATGCAACGATCTTCTCACTATTGGACCTCGGAGGAACTGGTTCCCAGAACACCTCGATCTCAGAGGCTGACGCTGCACGGGCCCACGCTCTCGAAGGTGCTTCAGAGGGTTCTGTAAAGGATGGATTGCACATATTTTTACTTTTACACAGTAAAAAATACATTTTTTGTCGCATTTTTTGGCAAATCTAAAAAAATCTATATACAGGTGTAATTCTCTAAGCTACATAAGACATGAGCATCACTTGATTTTTACCTGTTAACTACAGAACAACATAACTGCTGCCTGCTGAGCTACCTGCTCTGAGACTTGTTTCTGTACTACTCCATCATCTGTGACTCCAGGCAGACTCTTTTTTTTCTTCTTCTTTTCTGTCCCTAGGTTGCAATGATCCTGGACTAGACTAGACAAGAGCATTTCCTCACACTAATGACACACACTCCAACGCACAACTCTCCTAACCTTTGCACCAGTCTTGTTCCTCGAAAAATCTTGAGTCCATGTCTCATCCCATTTTTTGGTAAACTCAAAGTACAAGTGAATGGAGTCTATAATCATAAATGCGCAAAAGCAAAAAAACTAAAGACAATGACACAGTTATTTATGATATTGCCTTTGTGTGTACCGTATTTTTCAGACTATAAGGCGCACTTAAAATTCTTCAATTTTCTCAAAAATCGACAGTGCGCCTTATGTATGAATTCTGGTTGTGCTTCCTGATCTCGAACCGATTTTATGTGGTACACGGGGCTCAAAAATCTTTAAAAATGTTTTAGTACGACTTTGCTAAGCTACGAAGCCGCACCGCTTGATGGATTGTCGGAGCATTACAGCTACCGTAGTCAGGAGCCTCGCTGAGTAATTTGTACCGTGCTTCAACATAATATTACCGTATTGTGTGTGTATAAGGACCCCAAAATGACACCTGTTAAGAGACATGCTTACAAAGCGGATTTCAGACTCAAGGCTATCAGTCACGCAGTAGAACCTGGGAATACAGCGGCTGCGAAGATGAAGAATTTGATGGATTTGTGGAAGAGGAATGAACTGAAAAAGTGAGTGTATTGTTGTGTATTTTATGTGTTACAACCAAACGATGTTGAGAGTTATTGTGAATGAGTTGAATAAAGTTTGACTTATCTGACTGTTTTGTTTCGCTTAATGCGCCTTATAATCCGGTGCACCTTATGGTCCAAAAAATACGGTAATTGGCGCAAAATGCGTATTTTGCATTCTTATCATACAGTTATCATCGATACACTGTTGTCGTGAAAGCCCTATTTGCAGTTAAAAGCGAAAAGATACGTAACACGGTAGCTTTATTTCTATTTGCAGGACGTGAACACGCTCACCTTCCTCTGCAGAAAACACTCTAACAACGCGGCTGAACGGCCCCTCTCCCATATTGTTGTAGACTCCCACTGTCACCTCAAACAGGGACAGTGGTGCAATGCTGTCGTTTCTGTAAATATATCTGGATGCGTCAGGTGATGCCAGCACTGTCTGGATCCAGGTGCTGCTGCCAAGTGGGCGGAACGCTACAACATAGCCAAAGTCCTCTCCGCTCTGCTGTTCCTCTGGAACTGGCTGAGATAGGGACAGAAAAGTTACGCCTTTGACCCAAACAACTGTGAGCAGAAATTAAATTAGGCAGCTGTAAAAGAGTAAAGCAGTAACAGTGTTTTATGTCTAACAAAGTTTTGAGCAAATCAACGGATCCAGCACCTCTCCGTGCTTTGACCCACATCCAAAAAATGTAAAGCTGTCACCTAATTCTGGATTTACACACGTGTAATTTGCACTAGCTCTGTATCTCCTTGTTGATTTACACAACAGGGGGAGTCAGCAGGCAGCAAATCAGAAAAGCTCTGCCTTTTAATTAAAAGCCATTCCACTGAAGCCAGACTGCTGCAGACGCAGTAACCTGCCAGGAATCCATTCTCATCAAAAGAAGAATACTCTGTCACAATGAATGCCCACTCAGAAATGCCCATGATCCTCTTACCTCCCACATAATAACAAGTTCTCCTCGAGCTCCTCCGCCACCACTCACGTTAATCGGCGCAACCTTGGGAACTAAACAGACACAAAAGGAAACTTGCTCATCCCTCAATTCTGACTGTTATGTCTGACGCAGGTGCAAGAAGTAGTTCAAATAAGGGGATCACAGGCACTATGTGGAGCTTCTGTTTACACAAAATGGGTTAATCACACAGGAGAGGAATTAGGTTTTTGTTGACAGTGGCATTACCACCCGTGTGCGCCGCCGTTATTAGCCGAGTGCCATATGTCAGCCCCGTGTGTGAGGCTCAACAGGAAACTTGTTCCCTTGTGATTCAACCAGCGGGATAGAATTACTCAGCTAACCAGTCAAAAAAAGACACGCTCACGGCCGTGTCTCATGGCATGTGCGTGTGGGAGATGTTTCTCTTGATGCAACCACTAATTAAACCCAACACATGCTCGAGAGTGCACAAGAGCTTAGTGCTGATACTTTAAAAAGCATTTTAAAAGTATAACTCAATTTCCACTCTTCCCGTGTGCGACTGAGTAATCAAAGTAGTGGCATGAAAACATAGAACAGACTTGAAACATCACAGGGAGCACGGACAAAAAGTGGAACCAATCAAACAGTTAAATTACATTTTCCAAGTGGGACTGATTAATTTGTTATGAAGAGAAACAACAAATTGAGAGGGTACCTGCTGCTTTGGTTCGAATCTGTTTTGATGGCGTGCTGGGTTCTCCAACACCAACACTGTTGATTGCCACCACCCTGAATTCATAATCCACCCAGGGGTTCAACTCTTTCACTGTGGCATGCATCATCTGTCCAGGCACAGAATCAGGAACTAGGATTAAAGAATTTAGAATTGACATGTGTTTTGTGTTTTTATGTTTCATGTGGCACATTCACATTTGGTTCCCAGCAAGTATAAGTAGTTCATATACCAATGAAATGCATGAACTGAAACTATGAAATTTCCAGTTTTAATCAGCTCGTCAGCATCTCTACAAGCATCATAATTATTGTTGATACCGCACAAGTGTATCAGCATCTTGCAATGTTATTTTAAACAGCAACACAATTAGATAACCAGAATTGATAAGCTGTCACAGGACTGAGGATTTTTAGGCGTGTATTGACAAAAGTGGCAAGAAGTTCCTGTGAATACCTGACTTTTATTTACTTAACGATGGTAAATCATCCCTCAGTACACGTGCATTTTGATTCGAAAAAACTGGGTTCTGAGGGGGACCCGGAGGTGCAGCCTGTGTTATATATTTGGACAATAAAGTTACAATGGAAAGATGGTTAATTTTGAAACCTCATTATTTCTTGTGAACTAAACATCAGCATATGTCACTTTTATATATCAGTGAAAGGGCAGTGCTACTTATATACAAACGATGCTAAGCTATGCTACGTATCTGCGTGGAGAAAAATACCAGGAAAATATGTAACTATAAAATTCTGTGAGTATAAAGAATTTAATGCATTTCTACATCAAGAGTTCTTGTGGAGCTATTCACAACTCACTAAACAGCTTCATTCACTGGAAAAGCTGCAAAGCATTTCAGCTTTCCTCTGTTACATGTAATACATGTGAAATTTGTTATAAATGGTTTAACTTTTTAATACATCAGAAAACTGTGTTTAAATATTGTATTTTGTATTTATATTATGCCAGTATCATGTGAGGGAGCGTTGCCCTAATTATGTTAATTTATAATCACAATAAAAAGTCTTGAATTTTGAACCTTGAATGATAAAAAACACTTTAAAAACAGATATAATTGCCTGATGGTGGTGGTGCATTTGTACCTGTCCTCACAGTCTGCCAGCCTATAGAGAAGGGGGTCCTGGCCTGCACCATGTACTTAGTAACAGGGCTGTGGTTGTCAGGTCCAGAGCCCCAAGACAGTTGCACAGCAGTGTCAGTAATGTCAGTCACAACCAGGCCCTCGGGGGGCCCAGGAGGTCCTGCAACAAGAAAAGACACCTGCATCAGCCTCACTGTATGGCAGCAGCCTAAACAAATGAGATCACGTCAGCTTTGAGACTCCACTGCAGGTGTTATTCATAACTCAGCTAACAGGAGATATAACAGGCTGTGACACTATCATAATTGATACACTGAATATCACAGATCAGTGGAACGCAGGTTACACTTCTTTTTTCAGTTTGCTTCTATATAAGACTGGGGTATTTTTAATGCTTTAATTGTGAAAAAAACCAAGTAGAAGAAGAAGAAGAAAACAGTGAGTGAGCTGAATCACGAAATCTGACCTGTTTAGTTTCTGGAGACCTGTATGCCTCACCCCAGCAAGTAAAACAACAAAAGAAAGAGAAACAGATCACTGAATATTTTTCTTTTAGGAGGTTTGTTTAGCTTTAATGTGTAGGTAGATTTAAAAAATGCCCTTATTCTTTATCACTGGGTTTCACAGATTAGTTGTACAATAGGTTAAAGTAACCTTGTCTTTACATACTTGTAAAGTAGGACTAGATAATGTATCCATGTTAAGACTTTGTTTTTCTAAGGTCCAGAAAAAAAGCGGTAAACTTGTGTATAACATTACATGCTGTCTAGCCCGCTGTAAGTAGGTGTACCTACTTACAGTATGATATGTTTGGATTTCTGTGAAGATATGTATATTGCATGGCCGAGACTCTTGGATGAGTTTTTTAGTAAAGATTTCGTTTTACAAGTTTTGTGTAGTAGAATGAGCTTATTTTGCTCAATAGGCATTTTCTGTCTGAGGGAGGTTCAGTATTTTTTGCTAAGTGAAAGCAGAGTGTAATAATAACAAAAGACAACATTAATTACCAGGAATTTGGGAAAAAAGGCAGATTTTTCAGTTGGTTTCTCACTAAAATCAGGGAACGCAGCAACATGGGATTTCCTGCTAAGCCCTGCAAATCTGCAAAAGTAGCGCTGTGCTCTCAATGCGACTAACTACTTCTGTAGGAAGATGATTGAGCATCGACAACACTGGTTTTGGATTATGCATATAAACATACAATATGTAAAACCTGCACAATCTATATTGGTGGCAGACTCCCTGCATTGTTAATCTGAACATCTCAGATTATCCCAGACCTTTATTTCTAAGCCTAGTCTAACCTTTGCACTTTATTTTTATCATGTATTTCCACTGTGTAATAAGTTATGGTTGTGATGGATATTTGCAAATTCAAATGGAATTTGAACTTCAGTCTGCACACTTGGTTTAAGGTTTTGACAGATTAAAACTCACGTGAAGCTCGAGAATAAATATGAGCAAGTTTGACACAGTCTGTCTCTCATCCTACAGTTCTCCTTGGCAAAGCCTATAAGGCGCATAACATATGCATAGGCAATGCTAACACATAATAAAAATGCAATAAAAAGAGACAAAGGAAGTGTCTGGAGCTGCGGACACCATTATATCTCTGAAGGTTGTGTAGAAGCAGGCACCCTGAACTTAACGTTGTTGAATAAAGCCTATTGTGCATGGGTCACAGACATATTTTGTCTCTGCTTTAACTACTGGCACATCAACCTAAGAGATGGGCATGTAGGATATATATAATCCTTAAGTTTAAACATCAGAAATGCTCTCCCCAGAGTAACATTGATGGCATGAAATCTGTTAAAAACATACTTTATAAAATGTTTTCTTGCATGAAGACTGTTTTTCTAGATACCCTTGAAGCTTTTGTGGCAACTTACTCTTTGCTTCAAGTTAACTGTGATGTAAGAGCCAATGGGTTTAACTTTTTTTATTTTCTCAAAGACTTTGCAGTTGTCAGCCTGAAAGTTAAATATGGCTCTTTTTCCCAGTTGGAACCTGAGTAACAAGTGTCAGGAGTAGCTGTTTAACAGGAGTAACAGAGTAATTTAACCGACACATATACTTAATTACCCATCTGTTTTTTTAACCGCTTAGCCAACATCCAGCAAGTCTGTCCAAGCAAGACGGTACGGCCAATTACAATCACAAGTTGACCTAAACCCCATGTCTTTGCGTTGTTAGAAGAAAGCAGAGTACGCAGAAAAGGAGAAAGAAAAAAAAACATCACTGTGCTACTTACAGTTAATTATACACACTAATCATAGCGATTGCAAGGTCTTTAGATTGGGATGTTTTGTTTTGTTTTTCACAAAAGATCTTTTATGCAGAATACTGTCGCTTTGTATCTTTTCACTATGTAGAAATGCCTTCTTTTGGCATATTTCCCACAAAGCAACTGGGACAAATTTGAGTGTAACATCATCGGGGGGATGGCTTACAAACCCCTGTCTTTATGTCTAGACAGGCTCCATTCGTTTGGCAGCATGCAGCATCATTCTCTTGGTTGAATTTGAACCGGCTCTCGTCAGCCAGTCAAATCAATCAATCAATGAACGGCACTATGAGCAACCTGAGTCAGCATTGCCTGGAACAAGCCAACCGCGCCAATAAAGGCGGCCGTGTTGTAGTAAAAGAACAACTTTCAGTGCTGAAGATCATCAGTATTTTCCTTCTGAAATCAGAAAAGGGATCTAACATGTCTTTACAGAGTAAAGCTTGTTTACCAGCAGTGAAAATGCTTAGTGTCAAATGTAGAGGACTTTTCTGCTTTATTGCCTGATTTAAAACTTCTGTTTTAAATTATATGAATAAGTAATGAAATTTATGCAACAAGTCCCCCTCTTAACACTGATACAGTTCTTATCATCATCTTAAGAAACACAGCCCCAAAATCAAGGCATGCAGAGTACTACAAAATGACAAGCAGTGTAAGGAGGAAAAAGCATACCTCTGACAATTAAGTCTGCTGCTGCAGAAACTGTGTCGACTTCAGTGTGCACCATACACACATACTTCCCAGAATGCTTTAGCTGAATGTTCCTCACCATCAGGTCACCCGCAAATCCCTGATGACAGAGACATATACGACTAAAAGTCTCGGAGAAGAAACCCCCCCCCCCACCAAAAGCAGCAAAGTCAAAGTGAAAAAAGAAAAGACGTATAGGAAATCCTCAGGAGCACATTCCGCTTCTTTCTCAGCCATGTGCTGTAAATCCTCTACAAAAGAAGCTTGGAATAATCAACCACAAGACTTTTCGAAAAAAACAGGCAAAACAAATTAATTTGGCTTTACGTTGTAGGAAAGGCTACACAAAATTGACTTGTTTTCAGTGTTTTCGTTATTTGTTGTATTTTTACACTTTAACCTTACAACTCGGCTGAGTGGCTCCAAGAATAATTTTCAGAGATGCTTTTTTCAATTTGCTGCTACTTGTGCTCACACACCACACACACACTCTTTATTTTTCCAGAGAAATACAGAAACTCTTTGTTTGTTTGAATATTTTTTAAAGAAAAGTCAAACATCTGTTGTCATTACGCTCACTGTGAAATGTTAGTGTTTTACGGCAACTTCAGTGGCCCTGCTATGATCAACCTGACAAAGCATAAATCTTGCAATCACAAAAGTTTTGGCTCCTTTGTGAAGGCGCAAATTGATTGATTTGCACTAAGATCGCCTCTGGACTAGAGAAGTTTCATCCATGCTTATAGGCTCCCTCCTCACGACTCACAGTCTGTTGGCGTCTGAATTAAATGTACACAGCTTTTACGTGGGTTTAAAATGGAGCTAGTCTACAAATACCAGTTCCCCTGGTGCATTTATGTTCTCACAGAACCAGTTCAGTGTATACAACCTTAAGGAATAATTTGACAGAAATGCGCTTATTAGCATAGAATCCAGAGAAAAGAGTGATACCACTCACTTGTCTCAGAGATGGGCTGGGAGGCATTTAGCCTAGTTTAGCACACACACTGAAGGGAATTCAAAAGCTTCTGTTTTCTTCCAGGACCACAAAAGCTTAACAATTACAGAAAAAACACTATATGTGAATTTATTCACTGACTATAACGCTATAGGTATCAAGAGGTTAACTTAGCTTACCATACAGATTGCCTGAGCTCACCAATCCCTACATATTATTTTATTAACCCAATATAATTAGTGAGTTTTAGAAGCAAACATATGTGTTTTTGTCAGCCAGCCACCATTTCTTCTAAACCAGCTTCAATTTGCTGGCTTTAAATTTGAATGGAAGATTATCAACATATTTACATATTTAATCATGTTTGTCTAATTGGTACAGAACAACAGTTCATGGAGTTTCAGGCATGTACCTGATATAATTGTGCAGTATGATCATGAAATATATCCATTAGCTGAAATTCTTATGGGTAAATAATATTTTTTTTAAAGTTAAATGGCAACACACTGCATCATGCAGTACTCTGTCATTTGATGGCTGTAACCTATACAGAAGTAGCCAAGGGAGCAACAGCTATTAAACTGCTGCTGTTATGATGAGTTGATGCATGTCAGTGCTGGAAAATAGGACAATAGCGTTTCCTGACTCACTGCAATAACATGTGTCAAGATGTGGGGCCTGTGTGGGCAGTGATGGGGATGTTTTGACACATGTAGGTCCTCCTAAAACCACACATTGCCATTTTTACATTTCCATTTGTTAAAACGGAATTGATAGAGGTATACATATTCTAGAGGTATATGAGCTGTATGTATATATATATATATTTATTTTTTTCAGGTGGAAACCCCTGAGGCTGAATAATGAAGCCAATGAGCTGCAGGTCTATAATCTTGTCCCTGACGTCCTCTCACAGCTCTTTGGTCTTGCCCGTGATGATGGAGACGTTGGAATGGAAGAAACTGACTCTGTGTACAGGTGTGCTTTATATACATAACAACTTGGGATCAGAAATGTATGTGATTGACTGTAATCAATGTGCCACATGGGCACACAGCGATTCTGTGGAAAACAGAATTATGACTAGGTTATTTGATTCAATGAATGCAAATCAATTTATAGCTTTTATGGAATGTGTTTTTTCCTGGATATATGTCTGATACTCTGCCTCTGTTCATAAAAATGAGAGACTGTTCATATCTTCAAAAGTCAGAAAATGTACAAATTCAGCCGGGGATCAAATAATTATTCCTTCCACTGTATGTCTGAAATTGATTTGGATTTTACTGGATCCACCATGTTTGTGACAGACACAGACGTGGTGTATTTTAATCAAACGCAAAGCAAGAAAGCTAACCATTGTACTGTATCACTCAGACTTTATATTCATTTCTTATGTATACATACTCCTCCAATCATCTCAAAGTGCTCCTGTCTGTTAAAGTCGATAGCTTTGCCGTTGAAAAACCACTTGAAGATGGGACTCAGGGACGAATCACTAGACACCTCACAGGGCAACACAATGCTCTGTCCCACGCTGGCATCCAAGCTCAAGGGTGGAACTATGATCTTTGTGGGCTCTTGGGGAGAAAAACAAATTTACTTGTTACTATATGCAGCACGGTGTCGCTATCAGCCAAATGAATAAGGTAATGAAGCTTATTTTGCCCAGAATCGCGAGACAGATTTTGGTCTCGCAGTGTAATTAAGCGACCTTAAATAACTTCACTTAAAAAGCAAAAGCCGCCCATAACTCAGTAATGAATAATTAAAGACGCTGCAATCACAGTGTCAACTAGAAAGAAATAAAATGACTCTCTCACTCTCGTTCTCCATAATAATCATCATTTAACAACCCCAAATCTGAAAATGCTACAGGAGCTCTTTTTAAATTAAATGAAAATATTCTTCACTCACAGCTATAGACGTCAGTGGTTTGCCCCACTCTGCAACATGAACAATAACTCAGAGCTGACAAAACCTCGGATGACTTATATGTCTGTCAAAGCGGCAGGAACATAAAACGGCTATATATTTCATTATCCATTTCATGGTTGAGCTACTATTTTTTTCCCTCTAACAAAAGTTTAAACCCTTGGCTTAGAAGGTACACTAAAAAAAGAAAAAAAAAAGAAAAGAATACCTTTTACCACCAGTGTCCCTGTGCTGCTGGCAGTACCAAAATGGTTTCTGGCCACACATGTGTATCTGCCTCCATCCGATTTGGAGATATTGGTGATACGAAGAGTTCCATCCTCCAAGATGGTCCGTCTGAGGAGAGTGACAAAACTGAAAATAGCCCATTTTTCATTTCTTTATGACTTCTTTAGTAATTAACTGAATGAACAATGATGTCAAGAATCAAAGGGACTAGCTCAGGCTGTGATAAGATTTCATTTCTCAAACCATTTGAACTTTCTCTCTTTTTTTTCTCCATTTAATTCTTTTTGAATGAAGGCTTTAGAATCTATTCCAAAAATCTATTTGCACGCTTCAAAAGATAACAATTATCTTAGCTGAAGCAGAACAGATTTGCTGTAGGGTCAGCGCAGTATTGACAGCACAATAGCTTAAATGCACATATTAATTGGACACACAACAGGCCACCGGGGCCGGGCGGGACGGTGATAGGGTGAGGGGAGCAGCGCCGTAGAGAGGGATCTTTACCTGCAGCCTTATCGCTCTACAACATGTGGCGATTATATCAACATGCTATAAGCCATTTCTGAAATGCAATAATATGGTGATATAAAAGAATCTCGCCTTCAAAAAGCATTAGGCTGGCAGTCTGATTAGAGAGCTAGACAAAAACATGACTAAAACAACAGCTACACGGAGGAATGATCGCCTTGTTGTTGTATGAGCGAAACAGCTGGTGACTTTATTTTTATTTCACAAGGAAAATGGGAACTAACTGCATAAATGATTGAAATAAGTGTAGGCATAGTACATTGAAATACAATATATAAGGCAAAAACAGAGTTTGTACAATTCTCATTAGGTTCAAAGTCAATATCTGGTATGAGACCCTTTATTATTTCACATAGCCTGAACTCTCTTAGGCAAGACTATTCCTTAAATAGTTGTCAGGAATAGCTTTCTGCGTTTCTTGAAGTTTTTTTAGACATCTTTTTGTCCCATTTTCTGTCCAGATTATCCCACACTGTTTCAGTAATATTCAGGACAGGGCTCTGGACTTTTTGGTGTTTTTCAGCATTGGTAGTGTGTTTGGGATCATTGCCGTCATTGCCAGTCAAAGGTTTCAAGATCAAGAAATATTCAAGAACTATTCAAGACAAGGTGTCCAAAACCACTGGCTGAAATATGGCTCCAAACCATTAAAGAGCCTCCACTATGTTTTACAGATGGCTGTAGGCACTCACTGCTCTCTGCCTCTCTTCTGGCCTCCTCTGTTTGAACCAACAATTTCAAATTTGGATTCCTCCTGTTACTACTAATTTTGATGCACCTCAGCCTTTTCCCCCCATTTCTGTTGCTTAAAAATGGCTTCTTGACAGCCAGTGAGACCATTTCTGATGAAACGGTTCAGCAAACATAGATGAGTGAAGGGCCAAATGCATCTCTCAGGTCCTGTGTCAGGATACTACAGATACTATTCACTTGCCACGTCTTGTTCTTCCTCTTGTCCAGTTTCCCCAAATCTTTATAAGTCACAATGCACACTGTGCCAAGGTATACCAACATTTTGGCTAATAGCTCAGTATTATGCCTGTCAGACTCGAGGAGCAAATGATGTGTTTTTGCCTGCTAGTGACAAAGTGCCTAAATATACTACTATTTAAAACTGTCTCTTTGCTAAGTTATCTGTCATGTGCACACACAACACTGGGTCACCCTATGAGTAGGATGTCTTTTTTATGTTTGAATGATTCATAGGCTTGTGTTACAAGTGGCCTGACCAAAAAAAAACCAAAACAAAAAAAGATTATATCGGCATGATGAGTTTCAGAGTCTGCAGGTATTTCTTCCCAAGAGCTGTCAATGACAAGGTAGGGTAACCTGTATTTTGCTTGAAAGGGGAAATCGAGGCCAAATAAGCTCATTGCGCTAATTGCTTCAAGAGTGTGTAATAGCTGAAGATGATTCAGCTGAGTATATAAACATTTTTATCTGCTCAATCTTCTCTCTGCTCACTCGTGGGAGAAAGGCTCAGAAACATTTTAATAAGCAAATCAACCTTTAACGATAAAATGAGTGGATGAAAAAATAAATATTTTCAAGTTATTCAGACTGACATTAATATACACCTTTGCTTATAATACTTTACATTACGCCCCGGAATTTTATTTTGCCACCTCGGTTGATAACTGAGAAGTCGGAAATCACAGAAACACATGCATAAATGAGGCAGATAATGCTCTCCTGTTGTGACCTTTGGATTCAGTAAATCAAACAGAAATGCTGTGAGCAGCCAGCTCAAAAAAATCAAACAATTTCATATTGGCTTCCAAGAATAAATATGTATTCGCTCGGGCCAAGCTGAGACCCAGGGAGCATGTCTGACACAGGGTGCTTTGCGCTGATTTATTGACAAAAATATCAAACACTGAGTGATGGAGGCACACTGAGCACATGACCCGAGGAGCAATGAGCTGCAAAAACAAATAGAAACGTAAAGAACTATCTACTTTGTAGACAAACTGCGTTCCGAGCTGTAAATTTCTATTCTTGTTCAAATGTGCTGCCTGGGTAATTTTTCTCCCTTTCCTCAAGACCGGCCCATGGAAAATATGATAAATAATCAATCCCACTGGTCGCATGTTGAGGCAGGTCTGCAGAGTTAAGGAAAGCCTATGGAAATGTGGTTGTACATATTGATTGGAGCAGGAGCAGGGAGGAAAGAAAGAGGAAGCATACGATAATTGGCCTGAAAATGAAATCTAAAAAATATAGTCACTCTGTGAAATAAACAGCACTTTGGTCAGATTTACTTTTAGCATCTAGAATGTTCTTCTTGATAGAAACAGACAATTTGATACTCAAACCAGTGTACTTTGACTTTCAAGTATCTCGCACTTTGTTTTTGATGTGGTATAATATGAAGGAAATGTATTAAAAATCCATTGCTGGTTTCTTTGAATACTAATTTTCCAGGGAGAATGGACAGCTCTTCTAAGATACACTCTTTTTGTGCCTTCAGGGCTACAACAACTTGTCTATGAAGAACTGCTGTTATGCCCTTGACAGGAGGTACTTGTAAGTATTGGCTTGTGGTTTGTACCTTACAGAGACCAGTCTATAACCTGAGGTGGCAACTTTTGTACCTTAAACAGTACAAAAATGGACCATTAAAAAAAGGTGCAAAACTGGTTCCAAGAGCACCCTTTCATTTCTTTTCTATATTATCATTATTATTATTATTATTATTTCTAGTAGTGTTAGCAGTAGTAGTATTATAGGAGTGGACAAAGACCTGAGGACAATTTGAAACCAGGACTTTCCAAAGGCAACACGAGACAGATACATACACAACATACTGAGTGCTTTTCCTGCTACATTAATAACAAAGAAAAATACAAGAGTAGACTTACTATTTTTTTTGTATTTCACTGAACATTGCCTGAAAAGTTAGACGAAACTGATGAAATGCACTTGAAGAAAATGCACCAATGTGCCTTTTTGGGATCTACATTTTGGACTTTGAAAGTACAAATAATCACGTTGAGGGCCTTGAGGTAGTGTACAGGAAGGTTTCCAGTCAAGTAGGACAAGTTAAATGTGTTTTCATTTTCTATTTAAAACCATAAGAATGTATAACTTACATGTTTCTAATTTTAATTTTAATCTCTAATTAAAAGGTAAGCATTAAAATGAGTGAACTCTGTCCATTAATGTACTTTTTTTGCTCAAATCCACTGGCAGCAAGTTTAAGTATAAAATACAGTTTTCATGTCTAAATGAATTCCCTTCAAGGTTCATCGTAGGCAATTTCATTCTGTGAACAAACTGGCTAAAGTATACTGTGCCATCAATACTGCTACTGGACCTATTAAAGGCAAGAACTTTACCATTTTCACAGTTTTCCAATGAGGCCAAATGTAAGAAATTTATGCTACATTTTCCTCAATCAATTCAATCGATTACCTAATTTCACTGTTATTAAACTGAGAGAAACCACATTAGACTTCTACTACCACAAAAATCAGTCCAACAATAAACACATACATTGGGTTAAAACGATGAAAGGCCTCAACAAAGTTGTTTTTTGAGAATATATTTCTGGGTGAATGGTTAAAGCCATCTTAAAGTTGATACCGAGAAGCATTACATTTCCGGTGGTGAGTTGTGAAATTGTTGACGTAAGGTTATTTAGTATTAAAAAGCATGAGCCCACTTACTAAGGAAGAATATTTTGAAGCATGTATGAATGGGAATCCTACAGTCTTGTGCCTGTAGGTGGGGTCTTTGGGGTTAGCTTACAACCCACCAATTAAGATTTCTGCAGATGAAGAGACAGCTTTTTGTGATGCCGTGTGCATGAGTGACATTAGCAATAACAAGGACAATAATGAAAAAGGAAATGACCTTTTGAGAATGCCCCCAACCTGTGAAGCTTTCACTTGTGGCACATACGTCATTTCTAGTGAAAACACAGGCACAGCAATCAGAATTCTCTGCAAATTCTACAACAAGAAGTCCTTGATTTAAAAGGGGAGAGGGAAAAAAGTAGGCCCTAGTTTTAAGCCAGGGACCATGTTTTGTTTTTTTTCCCCCCTCAGGGAAAAAGAACAATCTCAGGCTGTATGAATCACAGAGATGTCTCACACTTTTGAAATACAACAAGTGTCCTTGTACCTATCACCATGCTGATTAAAATTCAACATCTTTACTTTTACATTACCAAAACTGTAAACTACAGGGTGAATAAAAAGTCTTATAACACTATGAGCGCTGCTGCTGTGAAACCTTTTCAGCAACAAAATTGCAACAGAAGGCAAATTATGCTGCATCCCTTTTAATCATAGCTGGTCTTTCAGAGAAGGTGCCACACTTTGTAAAACTGTGACAACTAGCATTTTAATAGCAGATGCAGTCTGGTCCTGGTACATATTTTGGTGATATTGGTGAAGCCTCTCATTGTATTAGCCGTTTTGAAGAAAACTGTTTTAACTCCATTCCACTCGCATATAAGCCAAACATCTTCTGATTGGCTGTGCATCACAAACAGAAGGTTTGAACCACAGGTGGGTGGGGGTTCTGTGCTCATAGATGGAGCCGTGTGCCCTACATGACTATATTAGGAATATTCTTAATATGTATGACTGACACCACAGAGGGTAAGGAGCAGAGCTTTCTGAGGGCAGAGCACTCGTTGGTTCGTTGGAGTTACGCATACGATAACCTCATCATTTAATATTTTAGGCCTGTTTAATATGAGCATCTGTCATTGTAAAAGTATAAAGATGACAGAAAATAAGGAAAAGCATAACAGGTCTCCTTTAATAATACCTGTAATACTAAATAAATACAGAACAAAATCCAATGTATATCGACCTGTAAGGCAATCTAAACAAACTAAACAAGCATGAAAACTACTCAATACTTCTAGAATGACAATGAGATCAAATCAAGGTTCAAAACTCTAACCAACAATATTCAAAAAGTACAAATGTGAGAATAACAGTAAAGGCTAACAGGAACACAAACTCAAATATATTTACAAAGAACTGCAAAAATTACCACAACACATAGGACCATGATACTAAGAGCTGGCTAATGAGATTTATTATATATTCATTTATTCATATTTATAAAGGATAAATGTAAAATCATACTTTTTCTCCATACAACATTATTCTATTTGGTTAAACTGCCAACTTACTTCAATTTTCAAATATTATCCTTTTTGTTTAAGTTACTGAAACCAGAAAAAGAAATTCTAGGTAACTGCACTAAACATTTTTAAAGAATGTTATAAATTAGGCGACTAACAGTTGGTAACGCAGCCTCATTGTGACATCAATACAAGAAAGCCTCTGTTCCTGGTGTTCCTTTGATGGCCAATTTTGATGCGTTATTACCAAATTTATGACCTCAGAGCTCCAAGCTTAGGATACAATTAAAAATTCAACTTACTGCCAAACCTTTTGTTATTTCAAAGCCTCCCTTGATGTTAAGGTGTTGTAAGCCACTGAAGCTGTGGTGGCTTTAGGATGCAAAGCACTGACACAAAATTGAAGCCATTAAGTTAATTATACAGCGTGAGACCGACAAGCCTTTTGGATGGTGTTTTACAAAAAAGACATGCTTTCAATTTCAAGTCGGATGATGTATGGGTATGCTGAACAATGGCCCAAAGACGGATACACCCAGTGTACCGATGCTGCTTTTTACTCCCATCAAAAAAAAGAAAGATCCAAAATACTCCAATATTACGTAATTAAGATAACATCATATTGTCAACAGTGGGAGCTGCACTTAGGCGCAGCTCAAAAGTGTGTAAGGAAAGTGATTTTCAGTGATTGTTGACAACTGTTAAACTGCTGTGAAGTTTCCTGGGAAATAATTTGTCTTCCCTTATTGTAGCCTGTCTACCAGTTATCTAGCCATCACTACATGACCTTTCATGTCCCTTTCTTTTACACCCAGCGTTTAATGAAAGCAGACCTCATACTGTGCTTGAACTCTTGCTTGGTTCATCCTGTGTGGATTAGCTTCTGCTGAGGCTGGGTGCAACAGCAAACGGGTTCTTTCAGCTCACAGGTGTCGCCTCAGACCTTCAATCATGACACGGTGCGGCCTGTCATGGCGCCTGAGGTGGCGTTTCACTGAAAGATGGAGTCAGATTGTTTTTCTCTTTGGTTTTCACACGGAAAAAGTCCCGACAGGATCTCTGTTCTACTTTTTTTCCCGGCTTTGAAGAGCTGTAAAACTGCGGCGACACCGGATGCTTTGAAGTTTCAAACAGCTAAATCATACAGTGCTCTCCTTCCTGTGCATTGCAAAACTGATAAGGCTCGGTGTCATGGCCTCCTTGGTACAGGCAGCAAACGGCAGCAGTGTCAGCAGAAAACCAACATCCATATCCGAGGGAATAAGGTGTCTATCTAAAAAAACACATTCTCTGACCAACGAGGAAGTTTTATGCAACACTGATTCCAAAGTCCCCTTGAGCCAAGACATAAATAACAATCGGTACTGGAAATTAATGCCTTCAGTGGGTTGTGCAGCGGTGCTTATAATACCCTACCTCTCACTGTCCTTCAGGTGCATCCCCCCCTCTCTCCACCAGGAGATTGTGGCCCTGGGAGAAGCGTGGGGGCGACACTCTAACACCACCTCACCCCCCCTCTGGATCACCGTGGACTTCTTCACGGGGCGCCGGGTGAAGTCAGGCGGCGAGGCTGAGGAAGAGACCCGTGTTGATGCCGTTTGTCTCGCTTTGTCGAGGTGCAACAGCTGTGCATCAGCCAAAATGTCAAGTGGATCACCAGCAATTACGGAAATTATATTTCACCACCAGACTGGCTCATTGTAGGAAATAATTATGGAAATAAATGTGCAAGGCTGCGGCTCAGTGAGGCGCTAGTTTAGCTGGTTTCTACTTATTTATTCACTTTCAAATAGGGAGCATTTTAATTCCAGTGACAGCACGATGTACAGACAGCATATCTTTGCCTTGCCTCTTGTTCAGTCCATTGTAAATGAAACAGGGCAAACACAACTGCTTACCTACAACCTTCAGCTCAGCACTGGCATACACAGATCCATGCTCATTCTCCGCCACACACTGATACATCCCAGAGTCTGACAGACTAATCTTGGGTATGGTCAGTCTGCCAGCTTCCAAATGGATCCTCTCCTGAACAATAAAAAATTTGAAAGAAAATGTCAATTATTCTTTTTAATGATTTTGAAACTTGCAGTACTCGTACTCACTCATACATCTTACCTCTGCTTTTAGTGGCTGGCCATTC
This sequence comes from Etia nguti, assembly GCA_015106755.1. Lineage (NCBI taxonomy): Eukaryota > Metazoa > Chordata > Actinopteri > Cichliformes > Cichlidae > Etia > Etia nguti. Next base: position 26,603 of record VUQG01045105.1, on the reverse strand, counting down.
TTCAACCATCTATACGTAGGCCTAGGTTTACCAATGGCTTTACATTCCCACTGCAGGTTAGCATCGATGGCCATATGGGCATCTTTCAGTGTCTGGACCCACTGTAGATGTTCAGCACCTACAGAAAGACAAATGGTTATGAATAGATCCTATGAATTCAAAAATTAATTGCATATATTCGTATAAGTGTTGTTCTACCAAAATCAATCCCGGTGTGAAAAATACGGTAATTTCACAATGAAACTCAGGAATTAAGAGTAAGAGAAAAAGAGAATATTTTAGATGAAGAACTACTGCCAAAAAAGGTTTTTGGGAAGACAAAATCCAGTTTGATTACTCATTCTAAGTCATTCACGTGATTGTAGTGAAGGAGAAGGCATACTAGTCCAGAGTTCACACTTCTGGTCTTTTCTGCTCTCTCCTAGGTAGGAATTAGTGGCTTGACTTCATTAGTGACTTGACATCCTATCTGTTGCTGCTGGCAACAGATAAGGAGTGGCAAGTAAAAGAAAAGGTAGTATTACCTAAGCTGTCTTTGGGTGATTGTAGACTTGACATGCTGCCACAGGTTTGGACCATTTGCAGAGGTTTTACTGTGCCTACTGACAGCTCTGCCATTACAGCATAATCGGTGAAAGATGACACCTCTGTACAAAGAGAGCAGCTCTCTCTGCCAGATAGGACCTAATCTTTCTTATGTTATATGGTGTATGGCACTGATTCTCTTTGCCAACCAACAGCCAAGGGTTTCAAGTTATGTACAACATGGCCAATCAGTGGAATAATTAATGTAACCTATCTGAAAAACCCAGAAAGAGACCAACTTCAAAAAGCACCCAAAGAGATTCGTAATGACTGTACAAATAATTGTATACATTAGATTGTATAATCCAAACAGATATATAAGATGAGCTACATAGGGGTGGAATTAATAAGAATTTGGTTTCTTTGTGGGCCGACTGGGAAATGGTCAAAATTATTTTCCATGTGAATATGATGGCTTTCTTTGATTTCATGTTCATTTGGGTTTTTTTTAAAATTTGTATTAACACTTGTTGTTTATAAGTCCAAAATAATGATTTGATTGATTGACTGAATAATCCATCCATCCATCCATCTTCTTCCGCTTATCCGGGGCCGGGTTGCGGGGGCAGCAGCCTAAGCAGAGAAGCCCAGACCTCCCTCTCCCTGGCCACCTACTTCCAGCTTGTCCGGGGGAACACCAAGGCATTCCTAGGCCAGCTGAGAGATATAATCCCTCCAACGTGTCCTGGGTCTGCCCTTGGGATTCATTTATATATGAATGATTCATATATAAAAACAATACTATTCTAACCTATACCAGAATAGTTATAACAACAGTAAGGGTTAGTCACTAAATTGTACTTTGGTTTTCGGAAAAGACTGTGGTTTTGTTTACGATATCTGTATTTACTACATTAACCCAGCACATTAAAAAATGGCTCTTTAGCAGCATGTTTAAATATAATTCCAAGTGGTAGTTTACATTTGTAATGGGATGGAGACCTCTCTGTGCTGTTGCCATAACCTTGTGTATCTCTGAGACAGATAATACCAGTATTTGGCATCATAGGAGTGAACCGGCTGTTCATGCAGGGCTTGTCTGAGCTTCCATCTCAAGAAAGTCATACTTGTGTAACGTGTGTCTTCTGATCAGCTTCAAAATTTTCAGCTTTGGATGTGCAGTATCTCTTACTGTCAAGTGAATGGATCCTCACTGGTAACTAACCACGGAGGTGCAGTATTTAGTTACGTTTAACTTTAAGAAGCTTTAAGCTCTTGCTCACTACTACTTTTAAGTACTGGTTAAAAATTTGCATTTTCCTTCCTTCTTTCCACTTAACTTTAAGCTCTAGTTAGTTCTACTTTTGACCCTTTGATTTCTTTTAAATGTTTTTTTTTTTTAATCTCTATTGAATTTGTTCTTTTTATGTTTTAATGTGACAGTCTTTCAATGCCAACTCCATCTCCTTTTGAATTCATACTGTGAAGCACCTTGAATTGCATTTATGTGAAATGTGCTGCATAAACAAACCTGCCCGGCGTTACTGCCGCTTTGTGTCAACAGCCATTCACGGCTTAATCTTTAGCACTACTAATGTCAAAACCAGACACCTCAGAATCCACGCTGCATGTACACAAGGTCTACATAAAACAAAGGATCCTGAATCTAGTTCAGACACTGATATCCATCTTTCCTACTTTCTTATCTGCACGTACGGCAGACAGGAGCAGGTGAGACACTGACTCCTCTCTCTGCTTTTAGAAGTCGACTGTGAATATTCGCAGATGGCAGGGATTTCCTGTGATATACAAATGACCCCCCTATATATTTGAATTTGACAATCAGATTCAGAGATAGTAAATTTGTCCTGAGATACTGGGAATCATATTTTCTAATTTGAAAACATTTATTACACTCCTTCCACTGCAGTGATCCTAAAAAGCAGGTACAATAAGGACACATCACTCCAAATTATCATGCTTATTATCCTTCCATTGAAAAAATAATGCTCGAATAAAAGGCTGTTTTCCAATAATTATAGCTCTGACTAAAGGTCTGAATGTTACTGAAAAAGAAAAAAAAAAGGTTATTAGTAGACTCCGATAAGCAAGAAGCAAAATGTTCTTCCTTCCTTACTGTGGAATATAAGTTGCCCTCTGGCAACATTTCGTCCTCTGCTGTTTTCGGCTACACACTCGTACACGCCGGCATCCTCTGGGCGAAAATATGGAATTTCCAGAACCCCGCTGGAGTGGTTGATTTTAATCTTGCCAGGGAGTGGATTTCTATCAGCTCTTTGCCATGAGATGGAAGGCACAGGGCTGCAGAGGTCAAACACAAAGAGGTCACGCAGGCCACATTCTCCTGCTCCACCACGACCGGAAAGACTGCTGCTGCCATGTTTGCTAGTAATAGAGGACGCTACTCTGCAAATATTCCAGGGGACTGCGTTGTTGTTTGTGCCACTTACTTTCCTAAGGCAAAGCATTCCAGTTTCACCGACGTTCCTTTGGAGACATGAAGGGTGTCGGAAAACTGAACCTCGATCTTTGGCTCGTATTCGCCCATCACTACTGCACGAGGCATAAAAGCAAATCATATCATTTAAAACACAAAAGAAGGGCAGGAGCTGTGGGGCAGGTGACAGGTAGTTCAGAGCTTTTGAGATGATGAAAAAAATAAATAAAACTTTGACATAAAAGCAAAACCACTACTGCACTCAAGACAAGTGATTTATCTCATAGGCTGATAATCACAAGGCAGACTGGTGATGCTGATGCTCACCGTCCCTCCGTACCACCACTGGGGTTGGAGAGCTGAACACTGTTGAGTTGGTCATCATGTTTCTCACTGCGCATGTGTAGTTCCCGGCATCCGATGCTTCAACTTTGGCTATGTACAAGTTTCCCGTCTTCTGAGAAATGAAACGACGAGCATCCTGCTGCAGGAAGCTGCGCTGTCCATTGAAAACCCATGAATATTTGATCTCTGGAATAATGGGAACAGGACATGAAATGCAGATAGTGAGGCACAAAAGAAATAAACTTTCCGGTCACATTTCCAAAATTCCCAGAACAGCAAGACCATTAATACATAACACATATGTACATAATTTAAGGACAAACGTACGGGCCCACCCACACATTACACTTACAGTATGGGAGCTGCTCGGCCATGGACACCCATGCCACAAAGCTCCCAGCACACAGTTTTGGTGCTGATATTAATGCCAGAGGAGATGTGGTGTTCTGCAGTTCTTGAGTCAGCATGGGATTGGCCACTTTTAAGCACTACAATAATTAATTATTAAAAGGTGTGGACCAATACGTTCACTCTACGTAGTTTATCAGGAAATGGGAAATACATTTTATTTCTCTGTTTAACAAATATAAGACGACTTCAAAGGACATGAGAGATCAAAGCATTTTTAGTTAAGCCAAGTTAAGATCAGCTGACCTTCTACTAGGATGTTGATGCACAAACTTATAGTTGAGCATTTTTTATAGTATGCGTGGTGCATTCAAGTCCAGCAACAATAAGTCATCAAGAATAGTCTTTTTGAGAAAAAAATGTGACTTTTAATGAGGTTTTCCTTCATATAAATTATGATAAATAAAGAGCCATTTTTCTTCCTTTATTATCATAAATTCTGGCACCGTAGTTTATTTTGAGTTGCTCCCACAAACAACAAATGTGCAGCTGCTGGAAATATTCCAGCACCCATCTGACTATTTTTCTGCTTTTTAACTGAAAGTTTACATTTGTGTGTTATTTTTTAAAGCTTTGTGTCTTCAGTAGGCTTGAAGCGACATGGGACTGGGTGCTACGGAAAGGTTAGGCAACATGGGAAGCACTGAGAGATGGGCTAAGGTTGCACTGACACATACGGCAAATAAAATAGCCTCTCTGTTTTGACTCGGACCATTGAGTTGCTCAGCGAGGCTGTCATCACAGGGGACTCCAGCAGAAGAATGCAGCTTCGATAAAATTTGAAATTAGCACTGGGACTTTTTTGTTTTTGGCAATATTGGTCAACCCTCTAGCTATCAAAAATGTACAGAGTTGGTTAGAGTTCTATGTTATGTGTTATAAAAACACTGGAGGATCATATTTTATTATCTTGGAGCATTTTTTTTTACTTTCAACGCTGAGTTTTGGGTTATTTTGGATGGCTTCATTGCTCCTGCCTTATCTATTGAACATGTGGAATATGGCAACATCACTTAAGGTTATTAGTCCCTAACTTTATTAAACATTATTCTACACTTCTGAAACAAATAAAAAAAACACAGAAAGGACTGATAAACAGGCCAATGTATGAGTGCAATGCGCAAAGAAAAGTGAAAGAGAGCTAAGAAGAGTGAGAAATGTCTGCAGGGAATGTCGAATGAACTTTGCTATTAGTGCAGCTCGCCTGTATCAGACACATGACATTCTGCAGTCAGCCCTTTTGACTGGGCAGATGGTTAAAAAAAAAGAAGAAAAAAAAAGTCCCACTTGCTTTCCTTCAGGGAAAGCTGTGAATTAAAATCATTACAAGGAAAGTCAGGGCAGTAACTGACAGACCTTTCATGATTAGGGACTATCAGAGAGTGGGTCTGTTGAAGAGCTGCAGTCTCACAGCAACAGAGGACTTGCAGGCACATAATCTCATGTCCTCTGACAGAGTTTAACTCACAGAGCAGCTCCTTTTAGGCCACTTACCTATTGATTGCTCTGAAAAGCTTCAAATGTCTCCTCTTTTAATAAGGTGCATCAGTGTATTCCTCAAGTGGTGCATCAACAAGTATTAAAGAACCTTTAACATTATCTAAAGGTGGAGGGGAAAAACACAATGTTTTCCAACATTTTTGTTCCATTTTAAAAACACCTCCAGCTACCGTGGCATTATCACATCGTACAAATCCCATCAAATGTTTCACTATGCTTCATTTAAGAGGAAAAATAAAGAAATTGAGGTTTTTTTTGTGGTTTTTTTTAAATGGGAACGGAGGGAATGCTGGAGGGCAAATTGCTAAAGTGTGGATTCCCATGTGGCAGCAGGATTCAGTTGGAAACAGAGAGCGGAGAAAGGCTGGTATGCTGGCGTGAAATTGTGCTGGTGGGCATCGAATGGCTGCAGGAGTGTGGACCACTTTGAGGGTCTGCTAATCAGTAACACACAGACACATGAGCCGACTCACAGCTGTGCCGCGGGATAAATGCTCCCGCGGCCGCACCAGCCACCGGCAGCCTTTATTACCCAACAGATAACCTGCCCACATCCAGGAAAAAAAGAAAAAAAATGACAGTTGGGGAAGTGGAGCACCGGAGACTTTATAGATGACAGCATGGTCACAGATCATATGGGCAAGAAAAGTGAGCTCAAGGTTAAGAAGTATGAGGCTATGAACTATAGATGAAGGCATGGGTCTGGGCAGGTAGAGCTGCAGCTGATCATAAAAAGTTCCCTGTGTGACAGATAAGGAGAAGTGAGTGGAAAAGAGTATGTCATGGTTCTGAAGGAAGAGCTGCAGAAAGAGAAGGTGGGAAGGCATAAAAACAAAGAAGACGCCGCTGTGTTACAGCGAGATAATAAGCAGCAGAGTAAGGGAACAATAAAGATTGCTGAGGCAAGCAGGAGTGTGAATGCACAGCATACAAAGAGTCAGGAAGGTGCGCTGTACCTCCGTAATGGGGCGGGGGTCCGCAGAGGAGAACCACGGCCTGACCCTCTCTCACCGACACCGTGTTTCTCGTCTTGATGCTGAAGTTCTGCAGAACTGTTGAGTGCAAAACACATCAATAACTTTTCAGAGTCTGACAGCTGTAATAACTTCTTTTATGTGCGGGCGACATCCGAGGGAAGGACGTTTTAATCCTGCACAACATTTCCCAGTTTGTTCATATCGCTTACAAGTCAAACCCAACAGCCCCCTGTTCATATCACGGCATGCACTAGAGACCAGGCAGAGGGTACACCAAAATGCTCCTCTCCAATCGCGCTTTAGAGATTACTTTCACCTTTAATTAAATGCTGCTGTGCTGCGTGAGACAATAAGCAGTGGGGAGACATATCAATTCCAGCGTCAGAGAAATACCATCAAGTCCCGGGAGGGGAGCAAGCAAATATCAGCAGTTGTCAAACCAGAAATCAACTGATTAAAAGTCCCTCCAAATCAAGACGTGCAGACTTTATTCCTTCATGCATTCCGTCAGAGCTGCAGACCAGTGTGCAGAGGTAACACACTTACTGTAACTGCTGTCATCCATGTAACATTAGTTTTTCTTTTTTTTATTGGTGCATTTACTTTTGACATGTGATTTTTTTCTTTCCAGGTTCCAAAACAACAGAAAAAAAATGATCCTGTGCATTAATTAGATTTTAAAAAAACATTAAAAATGCAAACAAGATATGCAACTGTTACTGTTTTAGCAAAACAGGATATGCTAGACAAAAACAAGACTGGTAATCTCAGTATCTAAACAAGTAAGTGCAGCTCTTTTTTTGTCAATACTTTACCCTAACCAGTGGAAATATAGTAAGGGCAAAAGTTGTTTGCTTTTTGGTTGCTTCTTTTTTGGCTCAGTCACACTACAGAAAAAATGATGGCAAAAATCAGTGCTTGTCCGGTGATTTTTCTGCAAGTAGCTGCAGCCACCAACTGGTCAACCAGAGGTTGAGCTTACAACACCCTCAACCTCCCTACAATCACTTTCAATCACAAGGTGACACAGGTTGCATGGTGTAAGGCAACCTGGCTTCCAACAATCACAGTCCGACTGCAATGAATCAGAGTCAGTCTGCGCTGATGAGCTCAACTCATCTGCTACACATCTCTTTGCAACAGTGGAATCAACTCAGTTTTTTACCAGTGGGCTGAATTTTGGTTATAATCCTTAAACGGCAAGGTTTCAGAGCAGCTATGCAGTTAAATCGCTGTCCTGTAGCAACTATGTCACTATTTGTTTCTAATATAAGAGGCTTTGTTTAGTCTCTGAATCTAAGTAGTTACTGCTGATTCCTGTTTAAGGTGAGTTTCTGTGTATGTAAATTACAACAGAGTTGGGATTTTTGCTGAGTTAATTGTTTTGATCACAAACAGGCTGATAATAGGCTTATTGCTGTTTTATTGCCTCACTTGACCCACAAATGTGGATTTTAAAACGGCAAACAGAAACTTTTTAAAGCTGATTGCACACAGTTGCCATAAATCTGGTCGCGGCGTGGTCGCCAACCACAGTTTTAACTAGTGAGTGAGTATGAGCCCTCTTTATCCAGTACTTTTGTTAAACTTTTTCGGGCTTGTCTCACCTCTACAACAAAGAGAAGTTCACACCCCACAATGTGGCGGGGCGTGGTCTGCGGTGCCATGCTGAAAGACGCACGCACCTGCACGGCATCCGCAATCATGTCCCGTCGACCTAAAATCTGTACTGGGTCCTGTCTTGAGTGATGTTGTTGGAGTGTTCGGCTGAGCTGGGGAGCTGCAGCCGTGTGTGTCTGTGAACAGCAACCGAGTGTGTAAATAAAAGTTAATGCTGAAAAGCATGTACGTGTTGTCGGGTCTGTCGTGGGTTCTTTACACACAATTTTTATCAGTGATTAATTATTAAAAAACAACTTTGCAAACAAAGACCAGTTACATCAGCAAACTCTAATTTGTTAACTTCACAGCTAATTCTTTTTTAATCTAACTCCGTTTCATTGCTTAGTTTTCCCCTGGTCGTCCACGCTGGACCTGCAGAGGCTACACACCTTGTTAGTAGTGCACCACAACAGTTGGTTTATACTTAAGCTTATACTTAGATGTTGGCAGATTAAACATGATGAAGTTCTCATCAGACAAGCTTCTGTGGATCTGAAATAGCTGTTTAATGACCACAAAGTTTACAATGTGCTATACTCTTATTGTACTGGATGTAAATATGTTTTATATGGAACACTTAGAGGGACATCACAACTATCATCTAATGAAATTTACTAGCAAATCATTAAGAGTGACACGAGTATCACAACTGGGATCAGATTTCAATAATTCTGCATTTCTTACCACTCAGATAAGGAAAAACAGCCAAAACCAGCCATTATCTCTCTCCAGTATCTTGTACTTCTGGGGTTTAGACACCTGGCCTGATGAACATAATATTTGTGTTCTGTGATTTTTCACCGTCTCCTGACATTTTAAAGACCAAATAAATCAAATGATTAACCAGGGAAATTATAATAGAGATAAATGGAATTAATCATCGGTCGCAGCCCCACTCTAACTGTTTTGCATTCTGTTCAGTCACACATAATATCACACCGAGCCAAAGTGGGGTGGGAGAGTGGGATTTTTTTTCACTGCTGTGACAGTATATGCTCATTTAAAAAAAAAAAAAAAAAGAATCTACTCACATGCAAACTGGACTTTTGCCTCCCTGCTGACGACAGTCCCAAATGTGTTGGTGGCAATGCACTGATACACTCCTCCGTGATTGATGACATGAGGGTTACTGATCAGCAGGTTCCCCTCTACGAGGCTGTAGTTTAGATCTGAGTCCGTGTTTATGTCTCTTCCATCTACTTTCCACCTGTACGGACAGTAAATCACACTGTTTCTCACCAAGAGATAACTTCACGAGCTGACTGTTTATTCCTTCATTTGCTTCTGCGTGTTAAACAGTCTTGATGAAGACTGAAGCATTGGCACCATCAATGAAAAGTGATGCTGGCCAAGAACGCGTATCTTTCCTACTTTTCCAGAAAGCATCGCACAAGGACACCAATGACTAAACACAAATACTTGTAGTGAATGACTGCATTAAAATATAAATGAGTTCTGTAAATTTGATCCCACACGCTGTAGTCACACTATGTAGATAAACAAAAAGCTGTCAAACCACTCACCTATAACGCGGAGGTGGGTTCCCTTTTGCTTTGCAGTTAATAAACACCTGCTTATCATCAGTGCTCATTGGAAAAATACTGTCGCTAGGCTCCTGGGTGAAGACGGGACCATGGCGTGTATTCTCTGCAGAGAGAGAACAAAAATAAGAAAATACAATGAAAAAAAAAAACCACTCATTGCTCAGAAAACTGTGTGTGAACTTAACACCTATTATAATTAGCTGCCAACATGGCTCGTGAGCAGATCCTGCATTTAATAAACGCTCTCATGCACATGTCATGAGGCAGATAATACATTATGATGAAAGAGCAATTAACCAAAGATAACCCTCAAGCATTTTGGCTAACTGACTGAGTTTTTCTTCCTCCTCTTCTGTCCTCATTCTTACACATCCACATACGCAGTAATGATTGTAAATCTGTGCACCACATAAATACATTTGAATAACACATGGCTGACAATGTTATGCAATCTTTTTACTTACAACAATTCAAAGAAAATATATCGACTAATTATTGCTACAAAAATAGCTCACCCACACACTAACACAGGTGGGTCTTTCATACACTTAAATTCTCATGCTAGCAAATATTTGGACTGTTCGCACTGTGATACAAACTCAACTTCTGACAAGCTGACCTGACTGGAAATAGAGTTTAGAAAGGCACACATCTGTGTTTATATGAGCTCTTGAGTTACGCTGAATGTGAGGATAAAGCCTGAGCCACAAAGTCCAGAAAAGCTCTCACACACACACTTCTCTCTCTCTCTTTTTCCCTGATGAAAGTGTGGTAGGACTTAGATCATAGAAAGGGTGTAAATCTACTTCTAAAGCTTTGATTATTCCAAGGAAAGCAGTGTCCTCGGGAAAAATGGAGTCTTTGCAGACCCAGACCAGGAGAGATGGGTGTTGGCCAGAAAGTTGAATCCATGCATCTATATAAAAACATGTTTTACACACAGCCCGCCAATGGCCAAAGTCTGATGATGAAATGATGATGAAATGTTACTACTACCAATACTTCTACTACTACTAATAATAATAATAAGAAAAAGAAGAAGAAGGAGAAGAAGGAGAAAAAAAATGTATCATCATTAGTATCATTGGTCAACATGTTTTCAGTGGTTCTCAGCTTCAGAGATACAGGTGTATATGATATGTATTTCACTGGTGCTACTTCTATGCATCACAGTGCTTTCAACAGTGTATTTTTAAAGAAAAAATATTATTGAGGAGTATTTTCATATGCTTTAAAAGAACATGTTACTTTACCTCGCAGCATTACAGATTTCCTTTCCTTTTGATTTGAAATTTGATACTTGATAAATTCCAATTTGTTCTGTTTCATGAAAATTGGATGAAGTTAAGTGCTGAAAATTTAGCCAACAAAATGTATTTTAGTCATTTCTGGTCTCAAGCTGATGCAGTAGCATATCATAAAAATCAGAGTCAAACAACAATTTTAAGCATCTTTTTCAGTTTAAGTGGCAGAAACTGGTAAAGTTTGAGTGCAGTTATTTCAAAAGCATTATGACTGCAGAGCACTATTTTCCTGGAAATCACTGGCTAGCTGACTTCCTCCTAATGATATCACACACATTGTGAAAGATGGCAAACATTTCCCAAGCACAGTTGAAACTATGATTTCTGGCAAAGCAGCTTCTACAAAGTATTGAATCAATAGTCCAAATACAAACGGGAGTGTTGAGCTTGTGATTATTGCAAACATTTCTAACATGTTTTTGCTCCGTCTTTGGAGGCCGTTGAGTGTAGATTGATGGGAAAACATTTTTTTATTAAAATGCCAAAAGACAACAAATACATGAAAGTACAGAAAAGCAAAACACAGAATCCAGTTTAAGCTGAACTACATGTCGAGAATAATTAGAAAGATGGACAAGTAACCCAGCTGGCTAATTGAATTATGTTTTATTTCATCTTTGTTTTAATGCAAGTAGGATGACTTGGTTAAGATGTTTACACGAGAGCCGCAGTAATCAGAGTAGTGCCCAATTCTGCTTATAATCTAATTAGAAGAGAGCATGTAAAGCTGTACACATGTTGTCTGAGCATGCATGTCTGCTCTGTCAAGCTTGTTGTTTTGGTTTCCTCCAGCCAAACTATCAATACACAGGAGTAATTAACTGATATTGCACTAATTAGTCCCGTGAAATCTAACGTTTCTTTAGCAAATGCACGTGGACACACTGTGGCACTCGCCCTCCCTCTCCTCCGACCACGTGTGCCATACGCCCAAGCTGCACGGCAGCGCTGCTCCGGGGGAAAAAAAAATTGTCCATTTGTCTTTTGGTGCACTTGAAAGGATGAGGTGCTTTTCTTTTATAATACAGTCTTTAACCTTGACTAGGACAAAAAGCGCTCCCTCCCACACCATCATCACCATCATCCTAATGAGAGTGGGAGTCTTTGCCTCTGGTAAGGGCCTTGTTTCCCCAACCTCTGAGGGAGGTGCTTCATTTTTTTTACCCTGTTTGTAGTGTCCTTTAAATTAAACAAATTAATGAACCTTTAACAGCGGGGCTATTTCACCTGGGAAATGATTGGGTTGGTTTGTGTTTATGCTCGCGAACAGACCTGCCCTGAGAACACGCCAACTGGACTGACCACCAGCACACATGAACACACACATACAAATTAACCTTAATTAGATTTCCTGGGAATGCAAGTGAATGCGCGCTCTGAAGTGAGCGTATGTATGTAGAGTAAAGCGTGCAATGACATGTGCATTACCCTCTATTCTCTGCTCTGTGACTGCAGACTACATTATGCGCCTCGGTGAAAATGCTGACTTGAGTCGAGGCTCTAAATCAATGGGAATGCAAGCATAAATAACAATACAATAGACCGCACTCCATATGCTGTATAAATTTAAATGTATTCCTTGATGCCTTGTAAACGGTTGGCTTGAGTTGAGTATACAGTATATTCTTCAAATGTGACTGTCAACACTAAATGTCTACGCTGCGCAGGTTGCCGTGTTCAGAGCTCTTAGCGAGATTTTAATGCCTTAGCTGTAACTCATGCAGGTATTAGGAAAATAAAGTTGAATGCTCATCTGCTTTTCTCAAAGAGCATCTCAGCACACTACGAACCTGTGCTGCTGGGGAAGAGGCACAGAATAACTGAGTGTTGAGGAAAGAGTTAGTATGGATTTTTACAGTGCTCTGCCACAATTCATGGAAGTGGCAGCAGCTGGACATAAAGCAAGAAAATTGCATAATAAAACAGCGAGGCATAAAAAGACAAGAGACAGTGAGTCCCACACCGGATGCGAGTCTCTTTTCAAATGTTACTCTTAACAACGATTCACATCATGAGTCAGAGGTGCTCTGAAAGGAAAATATGAACTCTGATTGTGTCTTAGTGCTATTATCAAAATGTCAGTATGGTGATGGTGATAAACAAAAGTTTTACTATTTCCTGCCAAACAGTCTAAACACTAATTTTAATGTACAAATTGGATCAAATTGGTAGATTTTACACAAGCAAAACTAATATAGTGATTTTTGAGGTTGCTATCATTCGGTTTGATGTGCAATAGTAACGTAAACATGCATTAAGAAAAGGGAAGCCCTTCCTTGCTCGAGATCCACTGTATTCATATTAGGTGTGTTATAAAAAGGCGACTTCAATTGGCATCTCACCAGCAAGGCACTCTTTGAGTGACAGAAGGATTAACAGTTCCCATGGCAACAACATCTTCATTTTCCAAGGTCAAAGATTCTCCTTCTTCCCATCCAGTTGCCAGAGTGCAGAATATTTCCTGGGCAAACGCTCCTCCGTTTGGCTCTGAAAGAGATGGAAGGGTAAATGGGTTGCTGTGAAGATGAGGAGATGCAGTCTACATCGAGCCTGCTAGTGAAGAGAAAAAAATAATAAAAAGATGGAACTTGTGGAAAACCGGTGAGCCATTAATAATTCATTCAACCAAATAAGCACAGCCAAAATCTCATGCCGGAGGGCCAGCTAGCAGCTGATGGGGGAGCTGATATTTGGTGTACACCCTGCTACACTATCTCCAAGAGAAAGTCAAGCAGAAAAAAACCAAAAACTTTACAATATGTGTGGTAAGTTTATCACACTGATGAATGGAAACAGACATACTATTGGAGAAAAGGTTCATCACGACAAACTTTTGACATTAACTTAGGATTAATGAGCAAGTTTTTAACTGTTTGGGATTCTGTCGAGTCTGATTATATATAATAAAGAGGTAAAACCACATACAGCTGCTTTTGAGTAGCTCTATTGTTCAACATATTGTATCTAGACATAACATCTGCCGTGTTTTTAAAATGATCGGTGGCTCAAATGTCTAAGAGTCACACAGAAATACCAGCTGATTTTTGCAGCTGCAAGGAGCATTTTAGTTTATTATTATTTAGCTTCCACAACCTTTTTTGTCATGTATACCTTATTCATTAGTGCCTTCTTGCAAACACAAGAGGAAGGAGTTCTCAGGTAGCAGCTATGGCAGGGGCACAAGCATTTTAGAGCTGATTAGCCAAATATTTACCTCAGGAGACGTTGGTCTTGAATTTGTCAAATGAAGCGAACTTGTAATGAATGCTAATGTTGCTTCATATGTAATTATGCATGTGTTTGCTTACAAGTTAAACATAACAACCAAATGTTAAAAATATGCCAGTTTTGTGTTTACAGCTTGTTTTTCCTTGCCCTGAAAATGTAAGTGTGTGGACACGGTAGACTAATGATTTAAAGCTGTGTAAACAGAGCCTGACATCTTTGTGACATTCTATTAGCGCCTATGTTGAAAGAAAAAGGAAAGATATAGTATAACTACTGTAAGCGTACATGAGTTTATGCTATTTTGTTGCATTATTGTCTTTAATTTAGTTTCACACACTTTATATATATTTGAAAACAGTTATGTGGACTGAATGTGTGAAGCTTCTACGGTTTTGAAAGTTGCAATCTTTTTCTTTTATTTCATGTTATTATATATTATATTTGGACAAAAGTCTAGAGCTGGTAAGCATGTGTGGTTAGCACAATGCATTTAGAATCCACTGGGATTTCCATGTTCATTTTAGCCATGAAAAACAGGCCAATAACAACATATGCTTGAATTGAACAGCAGCAATTGAACAATTGAATGATTGAATTCTTAATACAATATTAACCTGCTAGGAACACAAAAATTCAGCATAGGTAAATTAGCGAAAGACAGTTTTGTGCACCAGACTATAAACATGATTATTTCAGCTATAAATTTAAGGCATTTTAACATGGACGTCTATAGGGATTGATCTGTTTTTGCGGGTTTCTTCACTGGCTTTATATGTTAGCTTTAGAGGTTGCTATTTTTTGATACAAAGCCAAAAATAATGACTTTTTTCGTTAACCAAGTACACTTGAATTAGGTCTGTACCTTACCTTGCTGCCTAATTATAAAACATAAAACAAAAGTTCTCCTGGGACAAATATCAACCATTAAACCCCGATCCAAACAACTTAAATGCGGTCACTGCTTCCGAATGGTACGTGAAAGCTTCAGTGCTTCAATCAAAAAGTAGTGCTTTGGGGTCATGTGACTAAAACAGTAAGTACAGTGCTGTCATGTATATAGGCTACTTTTATTACATTTGAAACAAACACATAATACTCTTTTTAAATACTGAAGAAAACTTAAAAAATAAAAATAGGCAAATGAATTGTTCTCTGATTTATAGATCAAATTTATAGATTGGCAGATTTATAGGTCAAACATTCAAAGTGAGCATCCGTGCAAATGATGTTCTTGGAAAGAGTTGGTCATGCTGAATCTTAGCCTGTGTGTGCCATGACCACAGTACGTGTTTAAATCTGACTGAGGTATGACTTGGAAATGAAGTGCAACCACTGATGCAAATTGCGACACTCGGTTACCGAGCTTCTTTAAGTATTGCCTGCATGAGCTGTGTGTCACACATGGCTGTTTTGATAAGTAGTCAAATCAGCAGGTCAGACTAAAATAACAATCGTGACGTTTTTGGATGACTGTCAGAAGGCTGCCTTTTAGACTTACTAACTATATTTGACTCTCCGTTCATGGATGCAAAGCAGAATCCACAAAGCTGACACAGCGCTTGTTTAAATTTTTGAAATCTAAAAAAAAATAAATCTGTTTTTATATGTACCTAAAAATGTACCAAACCAAACTCTGGCCCCAAACATTATTAGACTGCCTGCCATATGATAAGACATACGGATGTGTTGACCCCCCGAGATTTATTAAGTACATGTTTACCACACATTTTGCCTTCAAGAAAGTTAGGACACGAACATTTTATTGTACTGGCTAATGGTTAACACACTGTTTTAACTTATAAAAGCTTAACTTGTTAAACTTGTTAAAAAGAGTTAGAAAACCTGCTGAGTTCCTTTTTTCAGGTATAAGCATTTGCTCATTTTGAACTCTGCAGTGAAGAATGGTGCCAAAGTCCTCTTGAACATGGAGATTTGCTCTGCAGCTACTTTAAATGCTTGTTTGACGTTACTGCCAAAGGAGTTTTAATCAGTTATTAAAAGTGCCTTTTTTTTCAGCAGCAAAGGGAATGTTTAAATGCTGTGTAAAAAATAAATAACTAAATAACTTAAGGAAGAAGAAAAAGCCTAACAAAACCCCCCAAAATATCAAATGAGCATATTTTGACACATTTTTGTGCTTTTCTGAACTTTTAACTGATTTACTAAAAATGACACATTTGGACTAAAGTTCAGGCAACTTGAATTTTCCTGTTATGATACAATCTACCTCAGATGGGATGTATTTCTCCCTTGAGTTGTGTAAAGTATAAATACTATACCATTATAGTTTCAAACAGAACTTTTCCTATAGAAGGGAAATGCCATAACCACTACACCATAATAACATATATTGTTTCACCTGATTGAATCAAGGTTATTCATGTTGCTACAGCTGTATTTATAAAGAACTGTCAAATAAGAAAGTTCAACTACTGAGCTTCAACTGCTTCAAAAAATGAATTAAAATGAATTGTATTATTGTCAGACAACAAGTAAAATGAAAATGCATGACTGATTGATCAAGCCTGTGGCAAAAAGACTCTCTCTTTTTTTAACTTACCCTCTAAATAATATAATATTGAGGCGTCAACAAACAACAATCGAGGTATTAAATGTGTTTTTGGAGAATTATTACATCCCTAATATCCAGTTTTTGATACATTTCCAGTGATCAAGCAAAATGTCAGTGTTGTACAAATGAACAATGCCACAAAGGCAAAGAGGGAACGCATACTGAAAGCTAAGCTGTGTTTGTATCCACACAACACTAACTACAGTGAACAAGAACAGTTAAAACTTGTACATCCACTTAAGTTTTACTGACAATCAGATAGACTGAGTGCTGCTCAGACAAGCGCAAACCACATGCACATACACTCACAAGGAGCACGTGGATGATAGTATTATCTGCAGGGTTTCCTCGAGGGTAACTTAGCCTCCTGCAGTCTTCTTCTTTAGTAGTCTTCTGTGTGACTCAAAAATCCCTGTTACACAGCTTTGAGAAAATTTATTAGGGTAACTACTGTAGGGTGAAGTTTGTTAGACTGGCAAGGTTGTTGTAAATTTTGGAGATAAATAAATTTGAAAACCTTACTTGAATCAACAATTGCTAGCTGCAGTTTTAGCACCTGAAAAAATCAGGTGCTAAAACAGATATAATAATAATATGTCTACAACCACAACTTCCACTATTCCTTTTCTCTTTTCTTTCATCTCAGTTCTTCTAATAAACTGGTCTGGACAGACGAATGTAAGAAAAACGCAAATCAAAATCATGAATGGAAGAAGGGAGAATGGACATTAGCTATGTAGGGAAGAAATTCGGTCAATTTTTTCTTCTCTCTATTATTTATTCTGAAAGAGCTCAGCAGTGTTCATCCAAGCTTCATCTTGTCAGTCATCATCATTGATTTGGTTTCCACTTTTTTAACCTTCAGCCTTTTTGTTTGTCATCCTGCCCACAGTCTTGTCATGAGTCTCAATCAAATACGGAAGGACTGATCAATAAAAGTTGTGGTTGATGTCTTTTCTTATGAGACTCACTAGATTGATGCATTTCCTGTTGTGCAGAAATGCAATGAAGAAACTTTATCCATCTAACAACTGAAGCCAGTCTTTTGACCTACTTAGGCTCCTGAGGTGTGAAATGTTCCCTTCTTTCAATAAACTGCCTCGCGTCGTGCTATTCTCAGCCTACTTTAGAGTCTGAGGTAATTATATGTTGATTAAGGTGCTGGATGAAGAGATTCTAAATGAATGACACGAAGCTGCATATGGTAATTACAGTTAGATGCGAGGCTTTTATTTAGGCCCAGAAGACACATTCAATCGATGTGAAATGTTTTCCAGACATTTTGTCAAAATGCCTATCTGTGATCAATGCTGTTATAGACCAGCACCTGTAAGTAATTCCTAATCAATATGTTTTAAAATTCAGACACACTTGCTAAGTGCCATGTGAGCAGAACTCAGAACAAGTCAAATTAGACTTGGATGAAAACACTGAAAAAGCAGATCTTGTGCTTCTGTGCTTTTCGCTGACAGTTACTACCGTGCCTTTTAAAGTTCTTGATGTGGTTCAAACCGTTTTCATAATTAGAGAGTTTCAGAGATTTGAAAGCTCGTAATGCAATGCTTTTGTTTTTTGCCTTGACCCTGATAAGAAGATCTAGCTGAACTCGTTGAGGTATAACCTGTAGTTAGGACTGCATTATCTATATTAATCCTCCCATCATTCATTTTTGCATGTGAGTCAAAGACAGGCCATTTGCCAATATGAAGATACCTAATTTGGAATTAGAGTTGTTGGTATTTCATGGATTGTGAGGATATGAAACCATTAAAGCCTATAGCAGAGGTTGTCTAACAAGCCCCTGCAGCCTAAAGTTATTAGTAGACTTGCTCTGCTCACTGACAGATGTTAATTTATGTTTAGCCGTCCACTTTCACTTTCGAGATGATCAACTTTATTTTGTCCACTTGCAAACACCCTCGTTTGTTTACCATTCAAAGTCAGGCTCAAGGATTCTGGTCGCATTTAGCAATACACAGCAGCTATTTATGCGTAGTGCAGAGGCCCCAATCCCGTAAGGTATATAAGTGAGGGAGCAGGCACTGTTCCCGTGTCAGACAGCACAAGTCTCTTTTAATGATGCATAGGTCCTTGGCATCCTCAGGGAGGATGTGTTTCTTGGTCACAGTCCAGAAATTTAAAGCAGTTGCTTGTGATCCCCATGATTAATTTATATACCCTAGAAAAAATACAATGGTAATAATTCTTGTGCCCAGTGGATGGTGGTCGCAGGTGTTGGAAATACCAAATGGGATGAGGCCAAGCTAATGGTGCCTGGAAGGGAAACTATCTGTCAAGGATAATCCCTAATACTGTAACACCCAGCATAGATAATGTGCTTTCCCCCACCTCTCTCCCCCCACTGCCCATGATATTGAGATAACGGTGCTAAAATGATTACATGAGGAATGGGTACTGACATGGATAAATCTGTGTATCCAGAGTGAAGTTTTGCCTGGTTTAACATTTAGTGAAGATTATCTTTCCCACTCTGAAACAGCCAAACTAAGCTAAGAATAAAAGGCGGGGTGGAGGATGTCCTGTGAACTCCAGTGAACCATGTTCCACTTCATTACACTCTGAGTAATTGGTTAAATATGTGACTACAGAAATTAACTTTGCCAGCCTTGCGAGAGGTAATTAAGGCATTTTTTTCTCTTTTTTGGAGCAGGGAGGATAACCAAGATAAACGCAACATTCAGCATCACACAGAGCCAGGTAAAGACCGCGTAATCATAGCACACAGTACCAACAGCCTGAAAACATACAGCCTCACGCCCTGATTGTTCAGTAATTATATAGTACGCTAATGCTCATATCAACATATGCCTTCACTGTAGAGTTGTCACTTCAAAGTCTTTGTTTTATCTTATCCAAGCTGTAAATATCCACAAACCCACCTGATTTTAGATTACAGTCCTTCTTAAATCCCATCAGCCACAAGGGAGCATGAGCAGTGCTGCAGCTCAGGTGGCAGACTGTCACTCACTGCACAAGTGCATATTACAAACACTGACTAGGAGAAGGAGAGGAATATTGAAAGCTAACACCCTGCCAGTTCAATACAGACTTAGCAAACAGAACTGTACATGAAGTTGGGGCGTGGAAGGACCAGAAAGACCTCAGATGTGAGGTGAATACTTATAAATGCTCAAGGAAAGAAGATACAGAATTCTCAGCTGTCTTTTGTCAGCTTTTGCTTTTCATGCGGCAGGGTTAGGCCAGAATTTGTGATCAGTTGTATAGCTGTAAATGCTATTACCAGTTTTCTGAAACTGAGGGTTATACTTTTCAAGGGCTCACAAAGAAGAACAGAACCATCCTTTAAGCAGTCACGATTCCCTGAGCTAAAAAAATTTTCTACACAGGACCTGAGCCATTACTCAATGAGCTAGTCCATGTCTGCTAGCTCCATTTCACATTTTGAAGAAACATCCAGGTTAAGTACAGCTCCTATTTGATACTCGTAAGGCCGCTGAGGAGGTGAAAGAGGCTAGAGCTCCAAAACTGCTGTAAAATTAGCAAGCTAGTTGCTGCTTATGTGGTAAGGGGAGATGCTACCAACATCAAATTGCTATCCATTGAGGTAAAGTTAGTACCTTTAGAGGTAATCTACAGTAGGTTAAACACCTTCGGCACAATGTGATGAGTATGCACAAGCTTATTGTAAAGGGGTGATTACTTTTGGTAATGCAAAAATACTGTGATTGGTTACTTTTCTCAGTAACACTCTAAAGTCGACGCTAATACTGTGGAACAAATATATGCTGGCTTTAGCTTTCATTTCCTGCGATTTGTGCGAGACATATCGTAAAACTTCAAAATAATATTACTATATATGTACTTTTTTCATGTCAGTCATGTTGTAATCTCAGATATAATCTCACTCTACTGTAAGCATAGCTTGGTGCGCATTTTATGCTGTAATAATTAATGTTAATTGTTTTTACTGGATGAATGAAAGTTAATATGACCTATCAATACTGTATGTCTGATAGATGGTTTGTATCTCACCTTGCTACAACAACTCAACAATATTAGAGTAAAACATATAATGGGGAAAGGTGTGAGGATGGGGAAAGGTGTGAGGATGGGGAAGCGGGTTTAAACTATTTTACATTGGGTTTCTTGGGTTTTTAACGAAATGTTTCTATCACAATTACTCATTGCTTTATATAATTTGTCATTATTGTGGCCTCTTATCCTAATAATTTAAGATTATCCACATATATACATTTTAGATACCAAACAAATTTCTGGGGATTAAGTTGGTAAACAAGTTTTTTTTACTTAACTTAGTAACTTTACTTAGTAACTTGAAATACTTAAATACAACTACACTAATATTCTTTGGGGAAATTGTATTTTAAATAGACTTACCTCCCTTTTTTATTTGATATCACGTTTATTAACATTAACTAATCACATTTAATCTGCAAACTAGCTCATCAGGTAAGTAAAGTTAGAAAATAGGCCCTTTTGATTAGCATAGCAACAACAACATCAAAGTGTTTTTATTTATTTTTATTTGTTGACTGCATGTTTTTAGATGAATATCTTTACCTCTGAAAACTTAAAAAGCTTAATACATTAAATACCTGGAAAACAGTAAATTGCTAGGACAGAACATACATCGGTCCACCCACACATTCCTAGGAAGAGAAGATTATGCTACCACAGTTCCTTTACCTGGAAAAATGTTCATTTAAAGTTAGTCAGTCATTTATAGCATGCAATAAATCACAAAGGCCAAAGACAAGCATGTTGCACACTGACTGAGTACTCACAGGAAGTAGAGTCTGCTTGCTCTTTCCTTCAGAGCTAAGACACAATCAGTCCTTTGGCCAGCTAAGAAAAAAACAGGGGAAATGTTGAGTGATTGTAATAATACTTGCACGACAAGAGAATGCAAACCGAGTTTAAATTCAGCCATAAAATCTGCACAACCAAACAAGACTATTCTTTTAAAATCCCCTAGAGTAAAGGCACAAGGTGATACAAGATTAATAAGTGATAGATTTCTAAAGAAAATGTACATCGGAGAGTTGGCTACAAATAATTATATGAGGGAAAAACCTTCAGATATATAGATCTGCAGGAATCAGAATAAATGCTTTATCCTGTGACAGTGCTGAATGGTTTTTATGATTATATTATATGAAAATAGTAATTTTGCTGCTCGCAGTAGGATGGCTAAAACAAAAATTCATCCTTCGGCCAAATACAATATTCGTTCATGGGTTTTTTTCAATCAGCATTTAAAAATCAAAGAGACCAACTGCTCCTTTGTTGTACAATATGTTGTGAATGTGAAGATTGGATGCATTCCTATAGCGTCCTTGTTTCTATCAGTGACTCATTCTGTAGCTCAAGTGAGCCACTTTAGAAATTAAATACAGTTTTCAGAGGGTGGAAATGTAAAAATAATTCTCATCTTTTCTTTGTTCATTACTTTTAATGTAAAGACTGTAAAGTTGAAGCTTTATAGGTCAGACTGTTTACAATATGTGATTCATTACAATTGGAACAGCTTATTAGAAATGTTTCTTTCATTTAGACATGACCATTTGTGTTTGCTCTAATAGTGCAAATTTTGTGTATTTTACAAAACACAATTAAGTTGGTCAGTAAAACTACTGAAATTCTTCTTTTTTGACTGTTAAACAAAAGTTTACAGCAATCAAGATTTTCTATTTAATTGCATTTTGGAAAATATCCCAACATTTATGGAATTGGGTTTGTATTAAGTAATATCCATATTTAATACGTATATCTTTTCCAAGTGAAAGAAAACCATTTGGAAATTTAATGAAAAATTACAGAGAATTTTGTTTTTGTATTATTAGTACTTTTGATGCTTTTAGTAGTACTAATTTTAAATGCTTATTGTCACATCCATAGTTATTTCAAAATCATCACATTAATTATTTGGTTTATTCATCTTTATTGACTCTAACATTTCCATAGCTGCTGTGTAATAATGAATAATGAAAAATAAATAAGGAATACTGAAAAAAGGGGAATGAACAGATCTAGTTAATGTTAAATTGCAATGAATTCCACAATTTCGGAGACATTGTTTGGTTAGTTGATCTGAGCGACCAGGAAAGGGAGTGCAGTGCAAGTACAGCACTTCTAAGACATAAGACAGGGCACTGAAAAACACACAAAATCATTTTAAAATAAAGTCTAAAATGGACAGGCAGCCATTTGAAAGAGGATAAAACATGAGTAATATTCTTCCATATTTTAGTTAAAACTTGGGCTGCAGAATTTTGCACCACCTGAACCCGAGACAGGCAGGACTGGCTAACACCAACATAGAAAGAGTTACAGTAACCTAACCAAGTAGTGATAAAAGCATGACATGTGAAAAAGAAAGTGGTCACAGAATCAGAATACTTTATTAATCCCTAAGGAAATTATGTGGGTTACAGTTGCTCCAAGACAGTAACAGACTAAACTGTTTAAATAATACAATATGTTACAGATTTTACAAATTTAAGAAATAGGACTAATATATAAAAAATCGCTCAATTATAAATATCAAGAGTTAACAGAGGTGGTTATAAATATCAAGAATATTACAGAGGTGAGGATATTACAGGGGTGGAATATATATGATTGACATTTGACTCTAACCTGTGAACCTTGTCATTCGCTATTTTACTGTAGAGCATGTGCAAAAAGGGTGTAACTATTGCAGTGTTTACAGTGTATTAGATGGAGGAGTTGTACTGGGAGAATTGTATGCAGCCCCATGATAAATCCTTACTTTTCACATGCTGCTGATAATCAAATGCACTTAATTTACTGATCATCGGCAAGTGAGCAAATTCAGAAAAAGATCAGAAGATGCAGTTCTCAGGGAACCTGCAAAAAAACCAAGTTATACATCTAACACAACAGTCCTCAGTTAGCACGTTAAATGGTAAAGTTCATGACAGTAGAATTACAAAAGACTGGATAAGTATGCCTTGTTGGTAAGGGATGCCAGGAGAAAACTTCTCTCTAAAAAGAACATGGCAACACAGCTTGGGTTACAAAGTTGCATCTATACATAAATGCAAAACTTCTGGAGCTGGCATGACCAAAGTGGAGATGTTTGGCAGTAATGCACAGAACCATATTTAGCAAAACCCAAACAGAGCATGCCAGCGTAAATGGAGGAGATTTACACCATCACTACCAACAGAGGTGAGGATTTCGGTCCAGTCTGCAGTCATGAAATGCTGTAGTGGGATCTCCAGAGAGATGCATCAATGAATGAATGCCTGGAGTGGGCCAAAATTCCTCAACAATGGCTTTCTTCAAGTTATTGCTATTAAAGGTTGTTATAAGCTATAAGCTACTGAGTCATGGGCTGTACTTTCTTTTTCACAAATATCAACTAAATTCCGTGGGCAGTAGCACCCATAGGCTTTATAATATTTTGTAGCACCCAATTTAGCTTCAAGCTTGTGTCAATCGCTGTGACCCATTTTAGCTCCTACCTTTGAGGAACAACAAATACAAAGGTGTAGTCATAGTATGAATGAGAGCTACTGTGCTGAGCAGCTGCCCCCTTCCCCAAACATGACAGCCCACACAGAGGATTAAGTGTAACATTAAATAGGACATGTTTTGCATTAACAAACACTGGTCCCACTTTCCTGAATGTGAAAATACATTTCTACAAGAGATAACATTTATTAGGAGGAAAAAGTCAGATATCACAAACACGTGCTTCGAGACACACTGCAGAACTAATCATAATGACCTGAATGTCTGCACAGGCACCACAGAGGCCATTTACTCAGTGTAATTTGGTTTCCAGCAAGACTCCTGCACAGCCATCACAAAAAGACTGATTGATTCTGCAGGTGGACAGAGCCTTGCTTGCCCTGGCCTTAATAATAATGATGATAATAATAATAATACAAGGAAGAGCAACCGAAAAGAAAAAAAAAAAAACCTATATTTGATAGTTTGCACTGCAAGCATCAGAGGTGTCTTTTCCTTAAGGAAAAAAATACTGGAAACATTTTTAATTTAAGAATGATTTTGTTTAGAGCTAACAGGTCTTAGGTATTACACAAGAGATATACTTGAGGAAAACAGACAGAAACACCTTCCGCTGGGAACTTGTTTAAAAGCGTGGAAACCTTTCAAGAAATGAAATGCATTGAAATTCAAGACTCAGCTAACAGTAACGAAACTTACTAGCCTATGCTCTAAAACTGTCTCCATAAGCACTCAATTGTTGTTGCTTGCATCATTTACAATGGAATTTTTCTGGGATATCACGTGTTGGGAATATCTTGATTGGATTTTTGATTAAATTATACCTACCTGCAGTTTTGTTCTTTAAAGATGCCAGAGATGTCTACACTATAAATATGTATCCTTTTAATCCTGTGTAAGTGGGAATAGTATTACCTGGGACTTCCAGTACTTTTCTTTCAGCTGTGGATGTCATTAATATGATCTTAATCCAGTGCAAATCTACCATCTTTAAATTAAAAGTTTGACAGTAAATGACCAACCATTTCTTTTGCCAAACACAGAACTTCTCTCATTATATTAGTCCTGTGGGAATCACCATCTTTGTAGTTTTCCTCTTTGATGATGCCTCAAGTAGGAACCTCAAGTAGACTGTAAAAATTCCAGTCATATGGAAATGGCAGATGTGTCAAACCACAAAAACAATCTCCATGGCTACATTACAAATAAGTGAATGTTGGTTTACTTAACCTTTCTTCCATGAGGTTCTTTTACTATATGGCGAGCAAGAAAGTCTTTAAGTAGTGACAGGGCTAGGGTCCTCCAAATCTCCCAGCTGTTTTGATCTTACAGACTGGTCCTTCTTTAAACAGCAGGACTTAGAGACCTTCACACGGTCTGTCCTCTTCTACATTAATTAAGTGCTATGTAGAGAATGTGACAGTGACCAAAACCTTCCGGGTTTTCCTAACCGAAAATCTATGTGGTCAGGAGGAGACTGAGAGTGGTTAACCCCAGGAGAGCTGCCAGCTGCCAGTGGCATCTATATCCCACCATACTGCTGCAGGGATCCTCACCAGGCTGTTCAACCTCTCCTTGACTCATGCCACCTTTGTCACCTGTCTGAAGGCCTCCACTATCATTCCCATCCCCAAAGAGACTGGAATAGACAGTCTCAACTCAGCCACAAGCACCTTCATGTCAAGTATGCAGATGACACCACCGTGGTTGGGCTCATGTCTGATGGAGATAAGACAGCGTGCAAGGCGGAGGTAGAGAAATTGTCCCACTGGTGCTCAGAAGATAACCTGAAGCTGAACGCCCTTAAAACAAAAGAAATCATAATGGACTTGAGGAGGAACAGACAGGTCCACTCCCCAATCATTAAGAATGGAGAACGGGTGGAATCTGTCTCGACCTTCAGGTTTCTGGGCATCAGCATCTCCAAGGATTTCACCTGGACCCACAACACCGACTCCCTGGTAAAGAAGGCCCAGTAGCGGCTGCACTTCCTCCGTGTCCTGAGGGAGAATAACCTGGACCAGAAGCTGCTGCTGGCCTTCTACCGCTCCTCAGTTGAGAGCGTGCTCTCCTACTGCCTGGGTGTTTGGTACACAGGGGCCACTACTGAGAACAGGAAGGCTGTGCAGACGTTAATTAATACTGGCCAAAAAAATCATTGGCTACCCTTTGCCACCCCTGGAGGCCATCGCCAGACCCTCTCGTCTCAGGAAAACCAGGGCCATCACAGGTGACCACTTGCACCCTGCTCACAACCTGTTGCCCTCTGATCGACTCCTCAGGTCAATTATGTCCCACGCCTCCAGACTAACAAACAGCTTCTTCACCTGGGCCATTCGAACTGTCAGCAAACACTATCCCCCCACACCCCACCCCTCCCCACCCACTTCACCAATCTGAGCCATGGTCTGAGTAACCCCCATCAATCAGACAACTCACACACCACAAGTCTTTTTTTTGCACTAATTCCAAGCACTTTGCAACTATTTTGTTCTCTAATGTGTGCCTTTCTCTTATTTTTGTACATATTTATCCTTTTTACTCTTTATTCCTGCTGTCTACTATATATTTTATTCC
>VUQG01045104.1:0-27406 GCA_015106755.1 Etia nguti | reverse complement strand
TCAAGGTTTCTGGTAGTTAGAGTGACTCGGGGGTGTTGATTCATTTAAACTAACATAATCATCCTGCTGTAACCAGGTTTCTGTAAGGCAAAGTAAATCGATTTGTTGATCAATTATTAAGTCATGTACTAACAGAGACTTGGAGGAGAGAGACCTAATATTAAATAATCCACATTTCACTGTTTTACTCTTTGGTTCAGATGTGGATGCTGTATTGTTCTTTCTTTGTGATTTTTTATGTTTAAGTTGTTTGTTACTGGTTTTTAGTTTGTTTTTTGTCTGTTTGAGAGCTGACACATTCTCTATGGAGATGGGTTTTTGGGAGGGTAACAGGAGGAGAGAAGCTGCAGAGAGGCGTGTAAGACTGCAACTCTGCTTCCTGGTCCCAACTCTGGATAGTCATATTTTGGGGGGTTTAATAAATTTGTCCATATTTCTAGAAATGAGAGCTGCTCCATCCAAAGTGGGATGGAGCAGCCCTACTTCAAAGGGATTAACAGAAGATTTACATAAACTGCTTTGAAATTACAGATATTTTCATACATGAGTCTGAAAAGTAATTACACAGTTGACTAATGAGTTGGAGTCCAGATGAGGCCAGGTGAGATTTTCAGTGAAACTCTCAATATGAGACCCAAAGAGATGTCAGTGCACATGAACTGTTAGGCTGAAAAACCAACACTAACCAGAAGCAGAAAGATTTGTAAAAGTCTGTAACACCAAAAGTCTGAGAAGACCACAGAAAAAACCTAAAGTGGATGATCAAAAAATCTTTCCCTTGATTAAGAAAAAAAACACCTTACAGCACCTAGCTGGGTAATTTTCAGGGAGGCGTATGTAATATTGTCTATATACAGAGTTTCTGTCATAAATATAAATACAGAGGATTTTCAACAAAATGCAAACCACTGCTTACATTCAAAAACAGAAAGATCACATACGACTTTACTTGAACACCAATCCAAACAGCCTCTACAGCTCTTGAAAATAAATGGAAGAATGTGACTTAAAACTGGGGAGCACAACAGTGTAGCAGTTAACACCATCACCTCAAAGCGAGAGGGCCCTTAGGCTGAATTCACCAGTTCACTGAGGCCTTTATTTATGGAGTTATTATCTCTCTGCCCCTAAAGGGGTACTTCTGGTTTTCCCACAGTCCAAAGACATGCACGTTAGGTTAATTGGAGATTGGTAAGTGTGAATGCAACAGATTTGTAACCACTCTAGGCTGTGCCCTGTCATTTGCCCTATGACAGGTAGGAGAGGCTCTAGCCCCCTCTATGACCCATGAGTTGAGGACGATGGATAGACAGATGAAACAAAGATTAACTTGAACCAAAAAGACGGGAAGAGAGAAACAGCTTGTCTGAAGCATACCAGTGTTTATCGATTATGTGATAATGACACAAAGCATACTGCAAAAGCAACACAAGAGCTTCTCAAGGCAAAGAAATGGGATATTCTTCAAAGGTCAACTCAGTCACCTGATATCAAGCCGACAGAGCAGCTTTTTTAGTTTCTGAAGACAAAACTGGAGGCAGAAAGTGGCTGCAGTAAAGGCCTAGTATCTCAAGAAAGGAAACACAACATCTGGTGACTGCAAAGGATTTTTATCATTCTTCCAAAATACTGTTTTAGGGGACACATAAACACTAAGAATAAAACCCCTTTTCAAACAGAATAAGATTTAATATGTGTCGAAAGCCACAAAACTAAGCAAAAGATACAAAACATCTATAAAGAAACGCAGGTGCAAGAAAAACAAACCCACAATCTAAGTCCAGGGATCTACCGTGTGAGATGAAAGAGCGGTAACCTTATTCCTTGTCTATACCCAGACGCCTGTTGTTTGGGGATTTTGACTTGTGTAGCTAGTTTGACTTGCTTAACCGAGACAATTGTTGTTAACAAAAACCCAAATGTAACAAACTTAGCAAAGTCATATATGGACTACATGCATATATACAATTGCGCTGAGACAAAGGGAATAATTGAAAAGAAACAGTTATACCTCTTCTCCAATCACATTCTGAAAGTGAAATCTGATCTAACCTGGACTACACCCCAGGTCAAGACAACTTCAGCTCCAGTTTTGTTCTAAATCCTCTTACCTCCTTCTTTTCCCATGCCTCCCTCAAGACATAACAAAGAAACAGAATTTCTTTAGCTAGATTATATATTGTGTGTTTTGTTTTGAGAAAAGAAAGAAAAGAACATTTGTTATTGCACAAGAATGATCCCTGCTAATTTCTGCAAGGCACAGTCCATCCTTCAAACATCACTCCCAGTTACTATTGTCATGTTATTTCTGTTATTGAATTTAAATGATATCGAAGTGATCAAAAAATATGTAGCTTGCAGCCAGTCGTAGATGTTTTGTTGGAAAAGTATGCAACTTTTTTAGAAATAAAACACTTTGAGGTAATAAGATTGAAAACTACTCAGTAGTTTTTCTTCTGTTTTCCTTTTTTCAAAGAGATTACTAATTTCCTGCATATAAAAATATGCTCTTACTTTGATTGGATCTTTTTGTTTTTGTATGTCTCATATCTTCTAGCTTTTAAAATAGTTTCACTTTTACCAAAAAATATGAGTAACAGCAAAATTTGGTAGTTGTAGTTTGTAGTTGTTGATCAATGGTCATGAGAGTTTGCATATTTATGATTAAGGAACTGCCCTCCCAGCCCATTGTTCATTCAGTGGTGCTAGTTTCAGTCATTGTGAAATAGACTGTTTATAAGGTTGGGGAAACCTGCAGTCAGCTGAGACTGAAGAAGTCACTCGGATGAGTGAAATGTTTTACCCACTGAAAATGTCCAGGTGAACAGAATCAACCTTTTGGGGTCTAGAAACTAATTTCCTCAGAATTCAGATGTTTATGGAATTTTGTTAAAAGAAGAGGGGATGCGACACAGCGGTAAACATGGAGATATATATGTATACATTTCCTCAGCTTATAAATTCCATATGTTTTCTTTTGAATAAACTATGAGCTTATGAGATTTGTGAATGATTTCTAAATGTCTTAACATTTTCAGAATTTGTCATTTGTCATTTAAAAGGTATACTGAGTTGTGTTCTACTGATCAAAAGTTTAAAACTTTTCTACTTTCTGACCGATGTTTTAAATGCAGGCGTGTAAAAAATTTGTCTCAAAAAAAAAAGAAAAAAAATTACTCATCAAATAATATGATATATATTATATATATACAAAATAATGCTTTTTTTTTTAGCAGGTACTTGTACCTTTTAATCATGCCAATTTTAAACTCTCTGACCCTACCAATATCAAGGGGGTGGTGACCTTCACCTTTTGTCTGAAGATTTCTAAACAGCTCTAATCAGTGTAGTAAATGATGAACTAGATCGACTCCTTACTGTGCAGGACAACAATCTTTGGAATTCCACTTGACCACGTAATGATAAATGATTTTGTTCATTCAGTCTGACCTGATGGTAGGTCAACAGCTGCTTTGCGTGCCTGAGTAAGATGGAGGTATTTGTTGTTATTTGCATGTACTCAAACACAGGTCATCCATGACCTAAGGCTGGATGCAAAAAGAGAATACGTTGGCACATTCAGAGTATTGCCAGCACCAAATGCTGGATATTAATAAGGGCTTTAAAGCAAGACCTGGTAGCAATATGAAGCAACATGAAGACATATTTTTGCACTTTTTCACAATGGGTTATTATCTGTGGAACCATGGGTAAACTTCATTTCTTATTCATTTAAAAAGTGCAAAATGTGAACGTGCCTGAATACCTTCTACAGCAAGTCTTTGTGAAACATTGAAACTATAACTAACATGTACATAATTTTAAAAAATACACTGAGGATGTGAAATGGGTAGGAATCTTAAAGAAGTTTATTATGGGGTTTTTACATTGAAGAAAAAAGAAGAAAACATGCTTTTATAATAGAAAATCATTCACTTTATTTGATATAAAACTGATTCAACATTTACTTTATATAAGGAACCACATTTTAATATGTTTAGTTTTCATGTGAAAGTCGAATGGATTATTCTTTCTTTCATCTGAGTTCTATTTTTCAGCTTGAGCCACAAGATCTACAAGCACAGCTGGTGATGTGCTTGTAGTAGTATTGTCTCGTACTGAGGTCAGAGCAAAGCAGAGTCACTGGCCTCCTCTCTGATATCCAGTCCAGACAGCATGTGCAGTGCTGCTCCAACAGGTCACCATGTAACTCCACCCTGTTGCAGAGGAGAATGGGAGTGGGTGGAAGTGGAATAGAAGAGAGAAACCAAAAATCGAAATTTCTGAAAAATACCCAAAGTTCTCACAGAATTCATACAATAAATCTAGATTCACTTTTCTTTGGTTAGTGATTATGAACTGAAAACCAAGGGCCTCAAATGCATTAATTTGCATCATCCCTATTGCTCATTTCACCTTGGCTGAGATTCACACTTCCCCTGACACACAGGCATCTGCATGACAGTGGTGCAGTTATCTATGGTGATGTTGAGGGTGGACATCCTAGCAGCACAGCCCTGGTTACCTAAAGTTTGAAGCAAAAAAGTACAGGTGGAACAATGTAAAGAGTGTGACATAAAAAAATGAATAAATTATAGCTTTCATATTTATGTGAAATGTTAGATTTGGGGTCTGACTTACATTTATAGCAGCACTGTTGGTCATCCCAGATTCTGTCCTCCTGGAAAAAAGCCCCACAAGTTGTAAACTTTTTTTCTTGCGCTTGTTCACACAGCATTTAATTGTGGTTTTTAAACTTCTTTTAAAGGTAAGTCTTTCTTTCTCACAGTGCTTGTTCTGACAGTGTTATTCTATTGTTATTATGTAATATTTAAATATTGAATATAAATAAAATCTAACACTTTAGCTTTGAAAAGCTCTGCAAATAAATGTAAGTACTGTGCAAAGCTTCACTGATATCAGCTCATTATTGTAGAAAAACAATCTAAGATTTTACAGTTATTGCTTGAACCATTTTTACCTCGGAGCAGCTTTCATTGGAGCAGACTTTAGTCTCAGTCTGAATGCCTTCTTTACTGCACTTAAATGACATGCAGGGATGGGCAGGATCTGTCC
Source organism: Etia nguti (assembly GCA_015106755.1). Lineage (NCBI taxonomy): Eukaryota > Metazoa > Chordata > Actinopteri > Cichliformes > Cichlidae > Etia > Etia nguti. Next base: position 22,330 of record VUQG01045104.1, on the reverse strand, counting down.
ACTGATCTCCCACCTACATGCACAAAGAACATTTTTAATTTAAAATGAAGAACCAGACAATGGTTGACAATGATTAACAATGTCAATCAATTTAATACAAAGAGACATTGTAATAAAATTCAATGCAGCATACCTTGTAAATCTTCTCGTTATAACTGCAGGTCTTGTCAACTGGAAAAAAAAAGCCATAAGTTTTTGTGTGTGTGTGTTTGACTTTGCTATGTTTTTAACAGCAGACATTTTGATTGAAACACAGGTGTTATTAAAGTTTAGCCTAACATTGTTAATGTGACTAGCAATAAATGTGTGTGCCTAATATTTCATGTCAAAATGTTTCCTAAATTAATTAATTAAGAAGAGGCCACTTTAGGCTTCTCCCTCGATACAAGGGGTCATCACAGCAGGTAGCTGCGTTTGAGTTTTGTGCTGGATGTCCTTCGTGACACACGCCCAAATGGGATTTGTGTCTCCAGCTGGATTTGAACTACAAACCTTTCACGTTCAAATGCATAAACCATTACAATATGGAGCCACCTATTAAACAAATCAAACAAACAAACAAATAAAAAACAACAACAAATAACTGACTCTTCAAATATATTTTGGGTCACTAACAACATCAAAGATGCAGCTTCATACAAATAAAATATATTTGCTAATAGATATACATGTATTGGTGTATTTGAAACAACACAGTCCTTGCTCTTCTGAGATGTATTATCACATAATTGCCAGTTAACATTGGATGCATGCACATGTATGCCAAGATATCACCAGCAATCTCTTATAAGGAGGAGGTATACATGATCTTTTTGGAGTATTACCATCAACAAAGTTTGTGAAAACTACTCCCGGACTAATTCATAATGAATGATGATAGCGATAGATATGGAAACTGGTATTGGTGGAAATGTATCATTCTACCATGCCTGTTCATTTATGTTTTTGCTAACTGGTAAAAATGAAGCTTTGGCTTCTTGTTTGGAGTAATCATATGCTAAGAACTACACAATACACTTGGAGGGATTAGACTGTATTTGGAGTCAAGGTTAGTTTTTCTATGCAAATCTTTCCCTTTCGCTGTCATATTTTCATCATTTTGTGCAACATATTCCAAGTAATTCAAATGTGCATATTGTGCTGACATTTTGTCCTTGTTTGGAGATTTTTTTTTTTTGACTGAAGAACTTACATTCTCCCTCACCAATTATTTTAAAAAAATCTAAATTTGCAGTCCTGTTTGACCTTATAATTATGGAATATAATAATTAATTGTTTGGGGGGGGGGCTATACTTCAAAAATAACTTTCACGTTGAGTGTACAGGACAGGAAAGTCTCCTGTAAAATAGTTAGACAAGGTTAAGCCAGTTCATAATATACCCAACCCCTGAAGAGTACAGTTAACAGGTAATTTGGGAAATATTGTTTGTTTTTCTACAAAATTACCAAGAAATTATGCAGTGCTTTAAATTACTTAGGAAGTACTTAAATTGACTTATAATACAATAATTTTTTTCTGTAAAAACCTGATTTGTTACCCCCTTGTTCTAGTATACCTACTTTTAAGTATTTGTACGTTATTTAAATATATTGTAATTTTTTTTTTAAAAGACATTGAAAACAGGTGAATTACAGCTTTAATCGTGGGTCAAATTAAAAAATTTTACCCAACATACTTAATTGATAAGTACGGGTAATGTGATTACCAAATTTAGGAACAGTGCATTACCTTAGTTTGATGCAAATACATTTGACTAAAGTACATGTCATTACATAATCAGTGAAAGTCAAGACTGGATATAAAAAAAAATAAACTTACAGAAATTCTGTAATTCTAAAAGATACTGAAAACTTAAAAAATAAATCATGAACTGAACTGGAAAATATGAAACACCTGTACTTACCACAAATCGCATCACCACAGCAGGAAGTGTTTATCAAAATTGCATTGGGGCCACAGAGGGGAGCTGGCTTAGGAGGTGGTGGAAAGCACTCTTCAGTCATAGTCTGGTTGTTACATCTACACAGTTTGCAGTTGGACTGCCAGACTTCACCAGGCTGAAACACACATAAAGAAATATTTTTAAATCTACAGTCAGAGGTAATACTAATATGCTTAAATTATTTGAAGTTAAACTGTTGATTACAGAATGGGTCAGATAACAGTGGTATCCATATGGAAATTTGTGGCTTTTACTTACAAGTTTAGGTTCTCCACTTGGTCCTTTGCAATCTTTAGGGAAAAAAAGAAAGAAAATCTTTTTTTAATTTATTTTCCTGTAAAAGACTTTAAACAAAAATCGTCTAGGTGTCATTGCCATCATCTTAGGCTATAAAACTTACAGGCACAAACAGGCACACAGGTGTTTGAGTGATTTCCTGCTCTGGTCAGGTTGCTGGGACAGAAACAACCTGTGCTTTTTTGTTCACGGGAAGCTCCTGGATAGCGCACTCTAAAAAGCCAGAGAAAAGCATGAAAATGGTGTAAATCTTCAGAATAGTATATCAAAAAAAGGCATATGGAAATTATAAGGTGCAATCAGAAAATTTTACATAATACATCTCATTTCAGTTTGGCCAGTAATTTCTTTGAGCAGTAACGTGCTACTTCCTGATAGCTTTGGTTCTTAGACAGCTGAGTGGGAGTAACAATCTGACCAGTTGCACTGGATTTGCTCTATTGGTGACCATTTAGCTTGAACTTTATTTTGAGGGAAGAGGATGAAGACATAGGGAGTCTAATCTTAAGAGGAGGGTGGTTGGTGAGTGAAGATTGTGTTGGGATGGCCAACAAACACATGTTTTCAATGCACCAGATGTGAAGCTGGCAGACCATCGCACACCAAATTTCAGAGGGTATCCCTTAAATGAGATTCCTCAGAAAATTCTTGTAAAACTCAGCTTTGAAAATCTTACGCTGATTAAATTCATGGTGCGAAACCCCACTGAATGTCAAACAAGACAATGAGGTCACATTCAGAACCCAGTGCCTCCAGGCATTTACACTGCGGACTCTTAAAAAGTGCTGTTTGGCTCCTTGACATGAAAGTTGATCCAGTTTAGACACAGAAGTTAATGCAAGTGGTAAAACTAGTCTAAACGTAGCTTCACAGGAGGCTTTCCAGATGTGCCTTGGAAAAGACCACGAAGAGATCAGTCAAATTTACATTTAGATTTATATGGCCAAGCTGATTAACTTTTTAACTGCATCACACCAAAAGTAAAGTTTCCAAACCCTCCATAGCAGAAGTCATCCAACTTTGTGCTACATTCTCTGTAAACCAATCCTTCTGGACATGGCACATCTGAAACAAGATCAAGGACACTGAAGTTAATAATACAGGTATCAATTTAAAGGGGAACTTGCAAAGAAAGCAAACTCATTCATAAATCATTTAATTTCTGGCTTTACTGGTTTGCCATGTTAATTGTAAGACAAAGAAAAAGAAGATGCATACCACAGGTTCCATTAGTCAGTCCTCTCCAGTCAATACAGAAACCAAAGCTTTTACATTCTTCGGCAGCTTGCTCCAAAGAAGAACAAGAACCATTTAGGTTCCTGCACGAATCAAACTCACAGTTCTTCTTTTTAAGGTTTAGATCTACGTAGTTGCGGCAGTTTTCAAAGACACTGGAGAAATGGAAACAAGCTGAATTTAAGATAGTATTTGCTGAAAATATACACAAAGAGGAAGATAGCCAAACACTATTACAATTAAAGTTAAATAAGTATAAGTATATATAAATAAGTATATAACATGTGCATTTATCATGAAGTACATTTGAAGCAGTTTTAACACAAATTTGTAAACAAATCCCTGATCAGGAGGCTACATTCATGTGTGGACCTTACGGGTAATGTAGAAGTTCACATAATGGGTTTGGAAGGCAGGGAGGCGGAGGTGGGGGAGGAGGTACTAAGGTTGGCCCAGGAACACAGGGTACATCCCTCGGTGCAGAATTACAGGCAGGCTTCAGAGGATCTGGATACACCCAGTCATAGGCCGTCTTATCACAGCAGCTGTCATCCTCAATCTGCCCTCCTTTACGAATACATGATGCTCCGCCACACACGCCTGGAGGGGCAATTAAGACGTGAGCATGGGGTAACGAGGTTAACCAAACTCAAGCTAAAGCTACAAAGTAAGCTGATGTGCATTTATGTTTTAGCAGTTTTTAGTCTCAGTGAAATTAAATTGAACACGCATTATGCATATAAAATCAAACTAGTTTAAATGAAAAACACTCAGCCATATCAACATCCAAATCTTTGCACGGCTTTTAAATGTATTACTTCTAACACACTTCTAGCACTCCATCCAGTACCCACCGCATTGTCCCTGGGTGTTATTGAGGAAATGCTCCATGGCCAGGTTCACCACCAGGGTATAGGATGGAGTGAGGGAGACATAAGAACGAATCTCTGGGAGATGAATTGACACCATGTACCCCGTGGTCTCAAATCTAAAACCATTCTCTTCATATGGTGGTTGGACTGTCACATTGTTCAGTGTAGCCTGAAGTATAATAACATTATCATCAAAATTAGCTGACTTTCCAGTGAGCATTCTCAGTTACAAACTGGTGTATAATTACTGAATATGGATGTATGATGAAATCCTACCTGTACTACAAAAAATTGTTGGTTGATGTTGAGTGCAGCTACATTGTTCTGATATTTCAGAATGATTCCTTTGGCACAGGAGCCTTTCAGGCCCGGCACACAATAAAAGTTGTCCACAGCAATGGTCAGATTATGACGTGGTGACTGCTCCTCCACCAAGATGTAGGAGCACTGATCCAAGAAATCAAAGGGTATTCCTTGGAATGAAACATAGTGGGGATCCCCGAAAAGCTCACAGTGACCTGGAATGGGATACCAGAAAGAATAAAAGCACAATTTTAATGGATTTCAGCTGAAAATAAGAATGTATTAAAAGGCCAACCTGAGCCAGCTGCATAACTCTAAGGATGAGATTCTGGGTTAGTCAGTCAGTGGTATGGTCACTTACAGTCACACTTCCATGTTTCACAGCATCCATCCGAGACCTTTATGGCCCGATCTCTGGGACACGGGAGAGCTGTCAACTTTGGACAAACCACTGGGGTCAACTCTATCTTTCCACTAATACAGTGCTTATCAAAGCAGTCCTCTGTCCATGTCTCACCACAAGTCCAGCGTTTTTTATTCTTCAGGTCTACACATTCACACAATGGTGCTGTGGCAGAAAACAGTAAACACAAAAATTCCAGAAACATTATTGAGGTTATTCTCGTAAATGACTACTATGATCATAATAAATGAAAATGTCTGGTTGGTTGTGAGTTAGGTGGATGTAGACATAATAAATATAGTGGGAGCTTCTGTGCTGGTAGCAGACATACCTGAGGTTACAGTAGGCGTTGCATTGGTTGCAAACATGCTTGTTGACTGAAGTGTTCCGACTGTTATGGTAAATGCTGTTACAGAAGACAGAGAGCACAGTTATTCAGAAATATCGTTTAGGTTACTCACATAAACGACTGCTATGATAATAAATGAACACTCTAAAACAGATACATAACAGTTACCTTGGGAGGTGTTCTGAGGTCGTGTTGTTGTGATCGGGGTACCTGTTTTAATTTTAGGTGTGGACTCTGTATTAATAGATGAAAATGTTGTGGTGCCTACTGAAGTGCTATGGGTTCTCATTGTTGTAGCACCTGTTTCTGTTATTTTTGTTTGCCCAGATGCTGTCACAGTATTAGTTATCAGTGGTGACGTAGATTTAGATGTTGTTGATTCAGAGTGGGAGGTAGTAGGTTGGGTGGTTGTGGTAAATACAGTGGGAACTTCTGTGCTTATAGCTGTCAGAGCTGAGGTTACAGCAGATGTAGCATTGGTTGCAAAGGTGCTGGTTGACTGAAGTGTAGTGACTGTTGGCTGCGTATGTTTTGTTGATGGTGGAGGTGTTGAGACATATGTTGATATAACTGTGTTTGTCGGCTCTGATTCTGTGGTCCATGTTGTTGAAGCATTGGGGAATGAAGTACTTGTAGGTAGGTAAGACGTTGAAAGTATAGTACTAGCAGATTCAGTGGGAGTCTCTGTTGTAGATTCTGTGGTGGAATCTGTTATTGTTGTAAGGTGTGTCGAGCGAGTTGTGGATGTTGAAGAAGTTGACAGTGATGTGGAGAGTGTGCTGATAGTGGCTGTAGTTGTGTTAGCTTCTGTAGGGGCTATTGAGGTAATGGTGGTAGCTGAAGCAGTTGTTGGTTCAGTGGTGGAACGTACAGTTGACAAGCTTTCAGCAGTCACTGAAATATTGGTAAAAGTTGCCATTGTTGTAGCAGTGGTGGTGGATGCTGTGGGTCCAGCTTTAGCTTTACTAGTTACTGTAGATGTAGTGGTTGGAATTGTTGACCATGTTTTGCTGGTACTTGAAGCAGTTGTAGTGTTTGGTTCAGAGGTGGTGGGGGACCACGTTACAGTAGTAGTTGAAGTAGCTGTAGTTGTTGGCACAGGAGTTGTTGATATAGCGGTAGTGGAGGGCATTGTTGACCGTGTTTTACTAGTAGATGAGGTTAGTAGAGAGGTAGCAGTGGGTGTGGACCATGTTTCAGGGGTAGTTGAGACTTTGGTAGTGGTAATTACTGGTGTAGTAGTATAAAGCAGAGTTGTTTCACTTGTAGTTGAACCAGTTGTTTTGAGAGATGTTACTGGTGTTGTGGTAGTTGTGGGCAGAAGTGCTGTTGAAGTAAAATTGATAATAAGTGCAATTATTAAAAGAAGGATCCATAAAAGCACATATAATTTTAAAAATCAATAAATTTCAATAATATATCCTTGTATCCTCTATCATTGTATTACATATGTTTGCCCTTACTGGCATGTAATTATATCCTTAATCTAACATTTTTAAACTCATTACCACTCCCAACTCCTGACATGTAGACAATTGATCAGATCCTGTACGCATCACATTTTAACATGCTACGTATTACTTTATATTTCAGCATAGAGGATAATTCAATAGATTTAAATAGCAGCCTCACAATGTCTGAAATAGACACAAATTTTCTCTGCTGGTTTGTAATGTCATGTGACCCTCACTCATGGTAACCAAGGAAGTGCTGAAAAATCTAGTTGAAGATGAAAATCAAAATTCTCTTTTTAAAACGTGTGTTTTGAAACAACTAGCCAAGTTGTGTTGCTCCTATGCTTTTACTATCTCTTTGCTAAAGGGCTGCTTTTTATGTTGTAATGGGCCTCATTAGCCCTGAGTGATCAGGAGTCCTGACCAAGCACCAATATGTTGAGTTAGAATTGAGAATAACTTGTTTTATCTGCCACATATAATACACACGTGAATATATTTTTTATACTTACGGCATTTAATTGTTCCATTTTCACAGGAGCTGCATAAAATAGGAGAGTTTGAAATAACCAGCTGTCAGTGTAACTAACAACGTAACTTCATGACATGACGATTACATGGAAAATGTAGATATTTACATGCCATATATATTGTGAATGTGTCAACTTACCATTCAAAAGAGTTTATTTTCACCATTTGTCCAGGTCGTACAGTTGTGTCATTAAAATAACAAGAGCAGTTCCTCAATGTGGTACAATCACCAGTATTCTCATCATAGTACGGCTTTTCTTTTGGACATCTGGGGTAGCAGCCTTTTCCAAAAAGTAAATATACCCAGTGGTTTGTGCAAGCTGAACTTTAACATGTTAGACTATAATTGAGAAACATTGGTTACCTTCCAGCTTCTGAGTGAAGTCTTTGCCACAGGTCAGAATCCTACCACAGGCTTCATAATGCCAGCTACACTGGCCCTTCTCATTATAGTAGTCACAGTAGACCGCTAAGATGTAAATTATCACACGTTAATTATCATAGTTTAGGTTTTGTTGTATTCAGTGTTTTGTAAACTTCAAAAAACACTGATCTCATCATGCAGTTTGTTGGATATATCTACTGATCGTGCCTTATATACTGTCATTAATATATTGACAATAACTAAAATACAATAAAATAAAACTGAATTTAACATTAAGCAATGTGGGGTGTGTGTTAGCAAGACTTGAAGCACAGAAAAGAATTTGTATAAGCTGGACTGATGATTGGCTGATGACATGCACACCTTATGTGGGGAAAAGGCTTAAAACTTACGACACAAATCAGGTGTCCTCCAATCTATGCAGACGTCCTGGTCACTGCAGGCCTCTGCATAAGCTGCCACAGCTGTGCAGAAGCCCAGAAATTTCCCTTCAAACTCACAAGAGCAGGATTCCTGCACACAGGCATGGTAGTACGGCTCTGGATCCACCTGAGGATCAGTAAACATCAGAGCTGGTAAGTACCTGATTTCAAGCTGTACTTCAATCACAACAACAATGCAGATGTAATGTATTACATTCACTAGAAAAAGAGCATGTTTGTCATTAACATCAGCAAGAAAACTGAGTTTCACCATGTGGCTTTCCATGGTTGTTGTAACGTGTGGGTAGCCCAGTACCTTTATCCACATAGTATATTATAAATTCTCGTGAACAGTTTATGTGCATAATAACATGCCTTTTTAAGGGGCATGTTTTGGAACAAATTTGAATGCAGCGACATCAAAGGTGTGATGCTGATGCCTTAAAAGTATAGACAAGCTCCTTTTTGTTCACAGTTTGTTGATGTTGAGCATTGTTTTGATTGGTCTTCTTATTTAAATTTGTGCTCCCTTTCATCTGCCAGTGTGCATTGCCCTAAGTAGTGCTTCTGGATATCCATGTGCACCAAAGTGGTTTTCCCTGCTGCACCTAGAAACGCCTTTTAAGTCTAGGAAGTCAAAAATTCTTATAATGTTTGCTTTACAATTGATATCAACAAGCTGTGGAGGAGGTTTTTTTTTCTTTTTTTGCCCAGTTTAAAAATATTTGTTAGGAAAGTAAAAGCAAGAAATGTTATTACTTTGATAGGTTAATCAAAGTAGCTGCAATGCTAAACTTAAAAGAGAAACTGTCATCTAATACATTTTGACAGTAACCTTGGCAACACTGGTATAAAACTTTCACTGTTTACAAAATAAAAGTACCAGTCCTCTCTTTGCCACTCTGATTAAAAAGTAGTTATTCTACTGAATTATGTTGCATTAAATAAGGATAAGCAACTTGTGTGCAATGTGAAGAACATACTTTCAAATGACAGTCTTTGAAGGTGCCTCCCTTAAGGATCATACAGCGCCTCTGGGCCCAGGCCGAGCAGTAGGAATTGCGTTCACATGGAAATATCTCAGTGGTCACATCAGTACAAGGGGGAGTGGCTGCCTTCCAGCTGTTGCCAAAGGCTATTGGACTAGAAACCACTAAGAACAGAGTTTTGTTTTTAGTTTGAGTGTCACAGATAAAGTGTCACTGCAAAGCCCCCCCACCCAGCAAAAAAAAGAGAAAAAAAATGACTGGTTTACCTGCTGAGCCACTTATCTGCAAGTCATTCAGCTCATTGGAGTCAAAATTCCCACAGAGACCACACACTCTGTTCTGCAGGTGACACGGTTTGACAAAGAAAATGAATATAAAAAGTACAGAATGGAAAGGCTTTGATAAGCTATTAATTCAGCTCTGCATTTTTAAATTCTACTTTTCCTCTCATTTTCTAGCTTTATAGTGAGGATAACAGTATTCTACTACACATGAATGATGCTGTTTAAAATCCTTCTTAGCATCTTTATTACTCACCCTCCAGTCTGGATGAAGTTCTACGGTGATCCGGGTGTGTTTGTCCCATATTAGAGTTAGACCTTTGCTGGGCACTGAGATTATGATATAGAGTCCCACTGTGTGTATTGTGTAAAGTGGATCTTGCTGCAAAGTCCAGCCTTTTTGGATTTGCTTGGTCACTCTCATGTCATTCAGGATAAGGGTGACTTTGCTCTGGAAGGGAGGTATTAGAAGAACAAGATAAGGGGTTACTTACTGGTATATGGGCATCTACCTCATAGTGCACACCATTAATTCTGCAGCATTTCCATGATTCATGAATGACTTGAGTAAATAACCATCTTTTGATTGAGGTTGATCATTTCTAAGTAATACAAAAAATACACTAATAAAAATTATCATAACATGACCACCAAATATAGGGATAGAGCCACTTACCTGCAGGTCCAGTATGATGGAGCGTGAACAGGTGAGTGCCTCATCACAGCAGGGCACACTCGCCACTCGGAGAGAAAAGGTGCCGTTTTCACTTCCACAGTAATCCTGAAATGGAAACACATAGTTAAAACTTCCTTATTATATTTCAAAAATCATGCATTTTGTTTTAGTTATGAACAAATGGTCATCTCCACGACTGAAAGTCAACAACTACAGTTTTTGTAAAAGATAGATAGATAGATAGATAGATAGATAGATAGATAGATAGATAGATAGATAGAGACCTGGATGCTGTGAAAGTGTATGACTTATATCTCCTACATCATGAAACTGCAACTTTAAAAATAGAATTTACATATCTACAGTATATATAAAATTCATATCATACATGTGAACACATTCATGTTTTTTGGTTTTTCTGGATCTCACCTCTACTAGTGTGTACTGGCAGTGGCCACCAAAGCGATACCATTTAGAGTCAAAGCTCTGATAATGTCCATTTCCATAGACTTGACATGTCCCGGGACACGGCTCATCTTTGCAGTCCCACTGACCCTGACCACAGACACTGTAAGATAAAGCCATAACACTGAGTTTACAGAAAACAAAACTTTGCGACTGAACCGGTAAAGTAGTGTTACCATTTTTTACAGTTGCTTTTGACAGTCTCTCCTGCCCTGAAGACTTTGCCACTGTACACACAGGTGCAGTTGTCCCTTGACACACAGTTTCCATGGTGATCTTCATATTGATCATGTGGACAATAACAGCCACTCTCACAAGTCATACTGGCAACCTGAAAATCACACCAACCTGAAAATTATACCTTTGTGAGGAGCTCACGTGTTTATTTCAGTCATCCTTTTAAAAAGAAATTAAAGATGAAGCCACATTTATATACAAATGCTAATAATTATAAATATACATACCAGTGGTTTGCTAAGACTGTCGCAAGTTTTCTGAGCTGTGTTAATTGGGTATTCTGAGCAGTGCACGCACACCTTCCCATTTCTGCAGCCTGATGCAAACAAATTCATGTATTAGTATACTTGTGAAAGTTTGATATAATAATATGTTTACTGCATCGTATGTCTAGTATATTTTTATTATTATTTTTAAACAATTTAAGACATGTTATAGAAGTTATGCTTTATTTTATTGTTTTTATTTATTTATTGTTTTGGTGTGAGATATTGTGTGATACTGATAAAAGGTGGCCTTATTAAAAACATGCTGAACTCTTGAAACTTTTGATTTAATGTTTTATGATACTGACTCTGTGATAAAACTCTTAAATATACACATTCTAATTTATGATTAAAGAATATAATATATTTACCACAGTCCTTGGAGCACTGCAGTTCTCCATTCTTACAGTGGCTTTTGAAAACACAACATAAGATTAATAAAAATGGAAATATAGTTTTTATCATACACCATCAGTTTCATGCTAATACAAAATGTATTTGACCAATTTTAAATTCCTTAAAAAAAAACTTTAATGATCAACTCACCACTGTCGTCCATCGATAACAACAGGCCCTGGTGGCGTTATACCACCGTGATGATGGCACACACATTCAGTCTTTGGAGTACAGATTTGTCCTTGGTTCAGATGTGTTCCTTCTGGGCAGCCACAGCCCTCCACAGGAGCGTCTTCCTGCGCACAGCGAGGATCAGGACCAGACAGGGAGCGGCACGTATGGTTGCAAGCTCGCACATCGTAAGAGAACTCTTGGTTCTTTTCACATATCAGTGCTGTGACAAAATATTTTGATTCACATTTAAAAATCTGCTTATACAATGCATCCTGCAAAAACAAGACAGAAATCGCCTACATAAGACTATGAGTTAGTGTGCAGTAAGAGGAAAACAGAGTTGTATTTATTTCTGTATTTGCATTTTTAAATGCTTACAGCAGTTGGCAGCCTTCCTCCAGTCACCAGGTTCAACTCCAAGACTGGCACATGCTTTGGCATAGTTGCCAAGAGCAACACACAAGCACTGGAGCAAATTGGTGCCACAGTTACAAGTTCTTAGGATGCAAGCCTGTAAAAAATATAGAATATATGAGTAGAAATATATGCACTTGGGTAATGAGTCAAATGAAAATGTATGCATCTGTATGATCAACATGTTTGCCTTAAACTAGTTTAATTGTATATGCATAATGCAGGTTCATTTTAATTTCACTGAGACTACAAACTGCTAAAATGCTTTATCTTGAATTTGGTTAACCACTTACATTATATACAAATAATGCCATATATAATGTTAATATAGTTCAGTTTTAAACTTATTATAAAGTTTTAAATCAACATGTCAGCACGAGTTAGCTTCAGGAGTTTCTTCAGGATTTGGTTGAGCAGTAAAACAATCTTACCGTATGGAATTGATCAGTTGGGATGTAGCCATGGCACTTTGCAAATATCCCAGCTGGGTTGTTCAAGAGGGAACACTTTTCATCAGCAAATATTTCTGCAGAAATACATCAAATGTTTAAATAAGTAATGATTTTAGAATAAAGCAGTTTTCTGTGTGTTAAAGACAAAAGATAAAAGCATCTTCTCATCTCTGTGAATTTACAGGACAATATACTTTATGTGACTGATTGATACCATTGTCGGTATTGATGCAGGTTGGCGGTATGTTCACTGTACAGGGGCCCACGCTCCAGGACAGCGCAAAAGGTTCAGGTGAATTCTCGATGATCCCGCTGCTGCTGGTGAAGTCATCTGTGGTGTCGTTGTTGTTGTTGCCACAGAGACCTAAAAGACAGACTTACTATTGGGTCATTTTGTCTCAGATTTTTAAAACATTTCCTGCTCGGCAATCTCCAGTCTGCATAAATACATTTTTATGGTAGAAAATTTGAATATTTATAATGATTGCTGTGAAAACTGCACATATTTAACAAACTTATTTTCTCAGTTGTAATTAAAGTACCATTTCTAGAATTTTGTTGTATTTGAGTTTTCGTGGTACGGCTTGTGATATTTAAGTGAAATTAGCATTTTCTTTACTTTTGTGACTGAGAATTAAAAAGTATTCTGTGTGTCAAATTTTCTGCTGTAAAATCTTTATGCAAATTGAAGACAGCTGAGCAGAAGGCTTGGTTGTTTCGAGACAGAATAAACCGCTAGTTATGCTACAGAAGTCATATAAAGTTTCAAGTTCGAACTAGAACATTTTTCTGTTTTACCACTAATTTGACAGTTCATAGAATAAATCATGATAAAAGTAATCCCAGGGTTACACATTACGATTTGTGTATTTGTAGACTGATGTACTAACCTGAAATCATCCCAGTGTGGTTTCCTGGTGGTGTAATGTAAAGTTGGATTTCAGGAGATACCTGGACTTGGATCTTCATACCAAAGGATGTATGGACTTCAACATACATAGAGGACTGCCAGAAAACCAGGGCATGACCTAAAAAGTAAGAGAAATTAGTAAGAGATTTGGTGTTTGTGTATAGAAACCATTCTGTATATATTATGAGGCTAGCAGACTAACTAGCATTCTTTTACCTACCAGACTGATGAAGTTCAGTAATTTCTTGGTCTTCAAATTTAACCATGTTGTGTGTGAATGTGTACATTTCCTGCAAATTCCAATGATGTGCACAATCAGGCTCATTTTCCCTCAGTACTAATTGATTTTATAGCTTGTATAGTGTGTGGGATACATACCTGGAAAATCTGGAGAACCACTGTTTTTATAGATGCATGCTTCCCAAAATATTCAACATTTATTGTCCAGTTTAAGCCCTGCATGTGGTCAAGAAAACAACTTGGCATCACAAACATGCACAATTGTCCTAATGTCACATATTTGTGCTGTAGGCTGTTTGTTTACCTGTGAGGCCACATATTTGCATTTACCAGGAACAACATATTTTTTGCCATCGAATGTTGTTACAAACTGGCCTTCAATGAGACATCTGTCTGGGCAGGAATTCTCCGAGCAATGCCATCTTCCACCATCACATATACTGAGGACAAAAAAGAGTTTAAAATGTGTTTTAAAAACTTCTAAACACTTTTCTGATTCTAAACTTAGGGGTTTTTTTGATGTATTAAAATTACAGTATTATTTTATTTTATTTTTTGGCCACTTACCATGCCTGGCACCTAGTGTTACGTATGTCTCCACTTAAGTAAGTCCTACCAGAGAAGACACAGGGGCAGCTAGCCACACTCACGCAGTGGAAGTCTTCCGCGTGATCATCAAGCACCTTACCTACAATATATTTCAGTAAATTTTAGATGATTAGTACTGATTAGTTTTATGTGACTTACCAAGGGAAAAAAACAAAAACAAACAGCAAATACACATATACGGTTCACAGTATTCACCCTTTGGACAGACACAGGTGCTGGTGATAGCCTGGCTGGAAAAGCTGGGGTTAGGGTTGGAGCAGCTGGGAATAAATGCATCACCCTCTTCTTTATAAACCAGGTCTCCAGGACAAATCGGCTCAGCTGCATTCAAACAGAAAGGTAAATCCATCGTTAAACTAAATTAAATGTCAGTTGAAATTCATCCTTTATCTGTAAACGCACAAACATCAATAAACAAACAACTGTGCGACTACTGATATGAAGCTTTGAATGAGTTTTTTAATAACCCTCTTTAAGACTTTAAGATTGATGATAAATGATTACCTACCACATTTAGTTACAGCTCTCCATTTCTGCCACACATAGCTGTTGTTTCCACAGTGCAGGGCAATCTCTTTGAAGAAAGCACAGCTAACGTATTTGCTCTTTTCATAGCTGTAAATGTTCTCTTCACAGAGTTGGATATAATCTGGTGTTTTAACTTGCAGACACTCCAAGGTGTAGGAAAAGAACTCTCTGCATACCTGTAAATATCATTGGCGGAACCGCCATAACATTTTAGACTAACATAGTTTGTACAGCAACGTTTATACACTATGATTATATAACTGATTGATTCCTAAAAACGTGAAAACAAAAACAAATGAATCAAGAAAAGTGGATTTAAACTATGAAAATGATGGAAAAAAACTATTGTAACATCAACTTACTGGATTAGTGACAACGACAGGATCTCGCGTTTGACACGTTTCCTGGGTAAGCGTGCTCTCTCTCATCAGCTGCTGCTTGTTGCCTGTTTTCACAAATAAACTGTACATTCAACTTTGAACAAAATACACAAAAACAAATTTTTTATATTCCTATAAATCTGTTTTTGTGTTAAATAATTTCTGAATATGACAGTCTTCAGAAAAAATGCCATGTGAAGTAAATAAAATGTACTGGAAATAAAACTACAATTAACTGAAAGTACTACAAACATACGAGAGATCGTATTTATCATTTTTCATGAAAATATGATACACAGAATTTTAAGAGCAACATACTGTGCTGGAAGAAATGGATGACAGCAGTTAGGTAGGATCTTATTTACATCTAGCATAACAGATGCTATATATTAATTATAATTACTATTGTATTAAGGCCTGTATTAACTGCTATTTCGATTATTTCTGCTACCACCAACATTACCATACCATACCATACCAGCTTTATTTATAAAGCACTTTAACATAAAAGCAGAGTTCACAAAGTGCTGTACATATACAAATAGCACAAACAAAAATAAATAAATAAATCAAATCAAATCAAACATGTTAAAACAAATTGAGTCAACCCCTTAAAAGAGTGCCAAAGGCTTCATCAAATAAATATGTTTTAAGAAGAGTTTTAAACTCAGAAAGATAAGAGGCCTGCCTAACATGCAATGGCAGATCATTCCACAACTTTGGAGCAGCTACAACAAAAGCACGGTGACCTCGGAATTTATACTTAGTTTTTGGTACCTTAAGGAGCTGCTGATTGGCGGACCCTGGGGGGCGGGCAGGTGTATATGGCTGTAGTAGCTCTGAGAGGTAGGGGGGGGCAGGCCATTAAGAGATTTAAAAACAAATAAAAGAACTTTAAAAATGATCCTAAAGTGTACAGGTAGCCAGTGGAGTGAAATTAAAATGGGAGTAATGTGCTCAGACTTTTTTGTTCCAGTTAAAAGACATGCTGCAGCATTTTGCACAACCTGCAGACGCCTAATGGATGCATCACTAACCCCACAATAAAGTGCGTTACAGTAATCCAGCCTAGATGTAACAAATGCTAATTGCCACAAATGAAAAAAGCTAGATCTTACAACAGCTCTGACCTGGCTTTCAACTTTAAGATCTGCCTCCATTTTAACTCCCAGGTTAGTGATGATTGGTTTAACATACTGTGCCAGGGAACCAAGATCCATAGTAGTGGTCTCAGAAGTGCCACCAAAAACCATCACTTCTGTTTTCTGCTCATTAAAATGTAAAAAGTTCAAAGCCATCCAGGCCCTTATTTCATCAAGACATCTGAGCAGAGGGTCTACTGAGAAACCATTTATCTTTTTAAGAGGGAAATAAATCTGGGAGTCATCGACATAACAGTGGAAAGAAATCCCATGTTTCCTGAAAACAGAGCCAAGGGATAGCAGATATAGGGAGAAAAGAAGCGGGCCTAAAACTGAACCCTGTGGGACCACATTGAAGAGAAGCGGCAGAGGATACAAACTCACCAAGTTTCACAGAGAAAGTTCGCTCTGCCAAATAGGATCTGAACCACTGCAGTGCAGTACTTCTAACACCCACCAACTGCTCCAAATGGGAAATTAAAATTTTATGATCCACTGTATCAAAGGCAGCTGTTAAATCTAAAAGCATGATAATAACACAGTCACCTGAGTCAGTTGCTAAAAACACATAATTAAAAACTCTTAAAAGGGCAGATTCCGTACTATGTAAAGCTTTAGAACAAGCTTTCTCTTCAAGCGTGTACAATATTGTACTGTTGCTTATGTTATTAGAATGATACTACAGCTATTAGTTGTTAGTTTATAATTTGTGCTGTAGGTTGCATACTTGTTACGTTGTGTTTTCCACACAGTCCAGTCATGTCAGTGCTCAGCTCTTGCTGCAGCTCCACCTGAACAGCAAATCACATAGAAGCTTCAGGAATTCTTCTTAGGGATTTATAGAGTTTGTGTACATTTGCCTGTTTTTAGGCTTTCATACATTATGTATCCTCTTACCCACAAACTGTCTATTCCTCCAGGTACCGTATGCCAAGTGACAGAAAGTGGAAGCAGGGAGCTCCTTAGTCTAGTGTAGATGCCGTACTGAAATATATGCTGGTAGGTGTGATCGTATGGAAGGGAGACACTGTAAGCAAATACACAAAGGACATCTGCTCAGAGACTGATCTGAGGTCTCCTCACTTCTTCAGTTTTGGAAAACAAGTGAAAGACAGGAAAAAAAATAATGCTAAACAGCCTTTGCGGAGAGTGAGAGGATCTAGCAAATAGAATATGGTGTGTTTTTTCAATAAACTCAACCACAAAGACAAACACTTAATATTTTACAGCGTCCCAGGGCCAGACCTAATAATGAACTACCACTGATGGTAGAAGTGCTGAAATACATGCGACATGATCAGCTTGGTTAGGTGGCTGAGTGTAAGTGACATTTGAGTTAATGAACTAAAGTGTCTTTGGGCAAAACACTTTGCTGGTGCCTCACACGCTTACCGTAACTGGTGTTCTCTAGCCAAAAAATGAGCAATTTAAGATCAGATGTTATAAAACAAAGATCAGATTGCGTCTCATGCAAATTATATTAAATTTCCAATTTAAGCAGTTTTGTCCAAATGAAGCACTAACTTAGTGGATTCAGATTTGAGAACAAACCTTTTCTTCTCCACCAGGATGCTTCCATTCTGCAGAACAGTCCGGACTTTGTTCATTGTGATCTCGACTTGAACCAGCAGCCCAGTGTCTCCTCGCAGTATGGTGATGTCGTATTCCACACGATTGTGGGTGAAGCGGGTGAGAGTGAACGGGCAATTGGACCTCACGTAGTAACCCAAGCCTTTGAACGGCTGGATGACTCCACTGCCAAATGTCCTGCAAGTAACTGATGGCGGCAAAGTTAACTTAGAAATTCATCCCACACTGATGGGCAAGTGACCAAATAATGTAATGATGTGATAAGACTGTGAAAATACTGTAAAAAGGATTGGCTCTCTAAAGTTAAGTTATCGAGCGACGACACTGACAAAAATACTCACATTTCTGAGTTTCTGTTGTTGTCACTGATCCACCGGTCCCAAAAACTGAGGGGTAAGGAAAAAAGACAATATAATAACTCTTTAAGAACAGCATTCAATTACAAGGAAAACTCCTTGTAAATATGAAAATACAGTGCATCATACTATAGACAGGACAGTATACCATCAACACATTTTCTGTAATGTTTTTATAAGATATAAAGAAGGAAAACTATAGAAATGCATGAAATCAATATATAACAAAATATTCACACTGCTTTGATTTGTTACTCATTCTGCTTAAAATTCATTAATATTCAAAATATATAAATAAATGCATGGTACCTGAGACCAGTAAAAAACAGACAGCCAGCATCCGTTGCTGTGGGGTCATTTTCTTCTCTCCGTGCAAGTGCAACCAGGAGGATGTGCCCAGCCACCCCACTCCAGCCCTTATATATGCAATGTCCACCCATACACACACACTGCATGAATCACCACCACTACACAGTGATGTGTGAACTAACATGCACGCACCGGCTTCTTTCAGTAAAGTTACCAGGAAACTAAAAATATAAAAGAAAATACGGTAATTAACTAATAACACGGAAATTAATACACAATGCTGAAAAAATAGCTCATTTAAAGCATGCCATTATGCAATGATATTAGGTTACATCAAGAACTCCACAACTCCCCGCACTGATATATATTCCTGTGGGAAACTGCAAGTGTTGCGTATCAGAGAATTTGGCAAAGAAACCCAAAAAGGAATGGGTTTACAAAGAAGCTAAAAAAGCAGAAACTTAAGCCTTTAAATCTTGTGTTTCCTTGTTGAACAGTTAACCACAAATTAGAAGTGCACGAATCCGTGTTATGTTGGGGTTTTTTTTACATTTTCTAAACTGGAAACTCATAATTCCGTCATGCTTCATTCCTTCCGGAAAAAAGAAGGTACATATTGCCTTTCCTTTAGGCAGCTAAAAGAATAGCAATATGTCAACTCCATCCTTAATAGGTGAGATATTAAGTATTGCATTATGTACAAAGAGGGATGCCTACTTTTGGCAAACACCGGTGAACTTCACTGGTCTTGAAGGTCAATACAGGACAAACAGAAAAGAATGAAAAGTGAGCGATAGTAACTGATGGTAGTGCATGAACCAGGATGTGGTAAATTATTTTTCATTGCTAGATCCGAGGGAAAGCACCACAGAATCACAGAGGCGCCAATCAGATCTTGCATCAGATGACCTCTATAGGTCACTTAATAGGGTGAGGCAAGGACCCACAGTGGTTTTAACCTGATACCTCTAGTGGTAATGACCCACACATGTTTTCACACCTTGGGTCACGTGGACATAAAGAAGTCTAGTCACCTTCTTATCCCAGCAGTTAGAAGGTGAAAGGCAGTGTACACTCTGAAAAGGTTGCCAGTCTTTTGCAGGGATACAAAACTGTTAAGGGCTAAGTATATTTTTCTTTTAGTTATGTCCTGTTCTATTTAGTCAGTCGGTTAGAACTGCAGAAGTTTTTTTTCTTACTGTGCACTCTTCTCCATTAAGTGCTTTAGCCAAGTTAGCATATGCACAGCATACACATCACAGGTGGAACCAGGAACACTGACAATAGCTTTGTTCCTTCTAAAATCAAACCTAAATCAAACACAGCCACTAGACATGTGTTTTCATGTAATGACAAGTCACAATGCCTCATCTACACATGATCCTGGAACTTGAGCGCGGAGTGAAGGAGGCCATTTACGTGAAAAGGGAAAGACCATCTCTGAATCGAGGAGGGGGCCTAAGGGTACATCTTTCGCCATCTTACAATGCTGTGATTGCAGCCATTCCCCAACTCTCTGTGAATGGTACTCATGGCCATTGATCAGTGGTCTTTGATCAGTGGGTTTTGGTCAGTGGGTTTTGGTCAGTGGTTGTTGATCAATGGTCATGAGAATTTGCATAATTAAGATTAAGGAACTGACCTCCCAGCCCATTGTTCCTTCAGTGGGCTGGTTTCAGTCGTTATGCAAATGTACTGTTTATAAGATTGGGGAAACCTGCAGTCAGCTGAGACTGAAGAAGTCACTTGGATGAGTGACGAAACGTTTCTCCCACAAAAGAATCAACTTTTTTTAATCAACTTTTGGAGATCCTGGAACTTGGTAATCTTGATTGCTTATAATTGTTATTAATAACAACTCTGCTGTTTGTCGGTACCCAGGCCTCTTGGCTTAAAAACTTGGTCAAAATACTATGGTCTCATTCCTGTTTTACTCTTTTTGAAAATTCTTCACACAAAGAACGGGGATAGAGTTCTTTTCATTCTTTCCTTTTGTTCCTGTAATTCTATGAGTTTACTTGAGCTAGCCTATCCATTCTAGTGCAAATACCATATACAGTGGTGTGAAAAAGTGTTTGCCCCCTTCCTGATTTCTATATTCTTTGCATGTTTGTCACACTTAAATGTTTCAGATCATCAAACAGATTTAAATGGTAGACAAAAATAACACAAGTAAGCACAAAATGCAGTTTGTAAATGAAGGTGTTTATTATTAAAAGGTAAAAAAATCTAAATCTATATGGGCTGTGTGAAAAAGTGATTGCCCTTCCCTGTTATAGCATAAATTAACTGTGGTGTATCACATCTATGGAAAGCTGAGTTCAATTTCTCTAACCATACCCAGGCCTGATTACTGACACAGCTGGTCTCGATCAAGAAATCTCTTAAACAGGACCTGCCTGACAAAGTGGAATAGACCAAAAGATCCTCAAAAGCCAGACATCATGCCGCAATCCAAGGAAAATTCAGGAGAAAATGAGAAAGAAAGTGATCAAATAAAGCACTGAATCTCAACGTGGCTGATGTCTGGAAAACTCTGAGGAGAGTGAATGTACGGAAAGCAGCAGGCCCTGACAACATTCCAGGACAGGTACTCAAGGGAGTGTGCTGACCAGCTAGCACACGTCCTTAGGGACATCTTTGACTCCTCACTGGAGCAGACTGTGGTTCCATCATGCTTCAAGTCTGCCTCCACCATCCCAGTGGCCAAAAATTCCATCATCATGTGTTTTAATGGTTACCGCCCTGTTGCACCGACTCCCATAATGATGAAGTGCTTCGAGAGCACACATGCACACGAAAACAATGGTGTGCTTGGTTTCAACGTAACTTTATTCTTTCATGAGTTATTTACAAGTTTCTGACCACTTATAAAATGTGTTCAATGTGCTGCCCATTGTGTTGGATTGTCAATGCAACCCTCTTCTCCCACTCTTCACACACTGATAGCAACACCGCAGGAGAAATGCCTTTCTTGTGACATTACCAATAAGTTTGATGTGTCACATGGCCCTCTTCCTATTGAAAAAACAAAAGTTGTATCCAAGATGGCCGACTTCTAAATGGCCACCATGGTCACCACCCATCTTGAGGAGTTTGCCCCCTCACATATACTAATGTGCCACAAACAGGACTTTAATATCACCAACCATTCCCATGTTATTACGGTGTATCCATATAAATGGCCCACCCTGTACATTCCTTGTTGTTGGAAGCAAACAGTGCACACGCTAGATCAAATGGAAATACAGTGAACAAACAGGAGAAGCAGAGTTGTAAATAATGAAAGGAAGGTGCACAACTCCGAGTGTACTTGTTTCTGCACATCTTAATCGAATATTTTCTCTTTATTAACCATTACCAAAACAAATCATTCTGGTATTTAAATAATAAGATTGATGGTGTTGAGTAGGGTTTGTTTTCATGGTTTCTTTGTTTCCATTCATAAGTCATTATGACACATTTCAATGTGTAGGAGTCCCCAGGGTTTTGTCCATAACGTATTAAATTGCAAAGCTAATTATAGGCCAATCTCCAACCTTCCTTTCATATCAAAAATCCTTGAAAGAGTAGTTGTCAAACAGCTACAAGGTCATCTACAGATAAATGGTTTATCTGAAGAGTTTCAGTCAGGTTTCAGAGCTCATCACAGCACAGAAACAGCTTTAGTGAAGGTTACAAATGATCTTCTTATGGCCTCTGACAGTGGACTCATCTCTG
>VUQG01045103.1:0-21180 GCA_015106755.1 Etia nguti | reverse complement strand
TATGCTTTATCAAAAAGGAAAGTCCTCCCTTAGTTATGCTGCAATAGGTCTATGCTGCTGGGGGATTCCCATGATGCATTGAGTGTTTCTTCTTCAGTCACATTTTTCACTCCCTATGTGTTATACACTTGTCTGCATTCAATCTTAGTTATTATTAATCTCTGGCTCTCTTCCGCAGTATGTCTTTGTCCTGTCTTCCTCCCCTCAGAGGCCCGCCCCTCCCTAAGCCTGGTTCTGCCAGAGGTTTCTTCCTGTTAAGAGGGAGTTTTTCCTTCCGACTGTTGCCAAAGCTCTTGCTCATAGGGAGTCATTTGATTTTTTTGTTTTTTCTCTGTTTTCTTTGTACTATTTTGTATTATTGTAGGCAACTGTAGTTATGATTTGGCACTATATAAACAAAATTGAATGAAATTGATGTAACTTGAATGTGTTTATAGACTACTTTGCATTTAATCATTAATTAGTATTCATCTCTGGCTCTTTTCTACAGAGTGTGTTTTATCATGTTTTCCTCCCCTTACCCCCAACCGGTCAGAGCAGATGGCTGCCCCTGAGCCAGTTTCTGCCAGAGGTTTCTCTCTGTTAAAGGGGAATTTTTCCTTTCCTATTCTTGCATATCACTCTATTATTGTAGGGTCTTTACCTTAGAATATAAAGCGCCTTGAGCCAACTGCTGTTGTGATTTGGCGCTACATAAAAAACCTAATTAAAATTAATTAATCTGAATTGAATTGAATTGAATTGAATTGAATTGAATTGAATTGAATTGAATTGAATTGAATTGAACTGATGTCTTTGGTGTCTTTTAGTTTTTCAGCCTAGCAATTAGCTCCTTCACTTGCTCTTTGGACCTCATTTTGTCCGCTATAACTCAAACAGCTGACAAATGTAATTTCAGCATTTGAAATCAACTCCAGATCTTTTACCTGCCTTTTTTGAATCTTGAGATAACAAGGGAAGAGGTCTCACCTGGCCATGAAACTACATTTCAGTCAGTTGCCAATTTTCCAATTTTTTATCAGTCTCTGGAAGTGGTGGACTATGTATAGAAATGGCTATAATTCTTAAACAATAATTGCAATATTTTTTAAACAACTTACATTAAAACTGAAACACCACACTGATTAATAAAAACCACTGTGGTGGTGTACAGAAGCAAAATTATAAAAACCTGAACCTAACTGTTTGTGACAAGTTCAAAATGAGAACGGGTTGCAAACCCATATGAATTTCGCTGTGCCACATACTGGCATGACCAAGCTTTCATTCAGATGACATGTGACAAAAGCATGCTCTCCTCATCCCACCAATTTTAGCTTTCTGCTACGTGTGGCATGTTAGTGCAGCCAGTAACACATCACTGGGGGGAATAAGCTGCCCAAACAGCAGCATCTGAAAATAAACCTGCTACCTCCCATAAATGTGGGTCGGAAATCCTACACCTGAGGCTGCAATGTTACTGGATGCCAGCCTGATGACAGAAACCCAAGGATAATGCCCTCATTTATCACCAGGGACAAATGTTCACGTCATGGTCTGGAGTTGTCAGAGAGGCAGAGACATGACGGTTCTGATGACTGAGAGCAGTGACAACAGTGCTTTAGATATCTTTGGCTTTCGAGAAGGGTATGCTGTATGCAAAGCTATGGCAGCATGGAGGTGAGGTCAGCAGGCTCCAAAGAAAAAATACCCCCAGTCCTTTTATAATCCAGATTTGTCTGCAGTGTTGTGTTTCCCTGTAACATGAGATTTAAAGGGCAGGAGTGAGTGCCAGGGAGCACATGTGCATGTAAGAAAAATTCAAGAAGATTCTAGAAATTAAAGAAACTTCCTAAAAGATCTTTTCATATATCTGAAGTCATTTAACTCTCTCCTCATGCTGTCACTAATTGACAGTGACACCAGTAGATGTTTAATTAGCATTAATATCAGCTTATAAACATGGACTCATTGTTTAAGATTCTCCAGCATAATGAGGGCCAAGTCTCTGTTTACAGTGTGGTATTCATATCAGAACAAACGTCTTCAAAGGCTTAATCTTCTAACCTGTGTGATTTGTTTTTTGTCAGATGCTTCCAGGAATATTTATCCGTTTTACATTGACTATTATTTTCTTCCTTTTAGATTATTAGTGTCTTATCTTCTCAATGCCACAGCAGCAGCACAAGTGATGGAACCAGCTTGGAGGTACCAAAAGGGGGAGAAAGTAAAGTCAATAGAAGAGGCTAAGCTACTGGCAGTATTCATGGCCCAGTGACAATACTGAGCTGAGCTGAGGGTCAGTGACCTTCTGTCACTGCCTTCTAAGCAACCATTGGCTGCTTAGAAGTGAAAAGGTGAATGGAGAGGGGGTGTTAGTGAAGGAAGCGTCAGAAGAGAAATAAAAGGAACAAAAGAGTGAATTTGGTGTGGGAAAATACGGCATGGGTTCATAGCTCAAAGTGAAATCAGGGACCACAGACCTGCGTCAAGCCAAAGCCCTCCCCTAATCATGACGGTGTCACCTCCTTCTCTGCCCTCTCCTCACAACAGAAGCTTTAAGCCACACAATTTTCTGTTCAATGCTTACTGACCAGAGCTTTTGCCTGGTGAGGCTCAACAGGAGAGCCAAAACGAGCTTCACTAATTGAAATGTCAGCCATGGAGGGCGATTTCATCCTCACCGACAAAAGCAAAACAGGCAGAATAATTACACTGTCAAATCTATCAAAATAACTTCTTTACAAGGAGACTGGATTACCCTCGAGTGTTTCCTTATGCCAGGCTAAGCACTTTGTCTCCAATTCGTTATGCTTTTAGAATAGTTTAGATGAGACTGCTGCCGGTTACGACTGGTGGAAACAGGAAGGGCCCATGCATGTTTTATGGCAAAGCACAAATCCTAGTGGAATTATGGAAACATACTACAATATCTTATCTCATTCTTTGTGAAGCTCCAGTCACCTGAACACAAAAGAGCCCCTCCACTTCATCTTATTCTTGATTTTACACCAAAGATGTCTCATGTCTGTGCAGCTCAGCTATATCAAACTGTTTCATTATCAGCTAAAATGCCATCTCCCATTTCCAATCTGTCTCCTTCCACTCACGCTCCAGTGGAAAATCACGTACAAAGAGCTGTGCTGCTGTGCTGACAGTGGTTTTTTTGTTGGTACAAGAGCCAGCTTTGATATGTTGATAGTCTTCATATATCACTTACCTTCTGTATGCTGCTTTTAAGTGAAACAACAATAGAATCCAATGGAAGTGAAAGAGGTGCTGGGACTTCAAGAAAATTAAACAATTTTTGCTACCCAGCCTTGACCCAGCACAGAAAGTCAATCCTGGTTAGAGACAGACAGTGAGGCTTGGAGACCAGCTCCAGCAGTGTGTTCCCCAGCTCACTGAGGCCCAGGCATCCAGTGACAGCTGATTTTATTTTAGAAGTTCCCCTTCGTAAAAAATAGGATGGACTTCGGATAGGGGGTAAGTGGATGTGGGCTGGCTTTTTTTAGAGTCAAGTATCAAGGTACTCAACATGCTCTCAGCCTTATGTCACAGCAGACTTATGGAGACAGACGTCCCACCCCGTGAGCTGAAAAACTCACTCTTGGTACATCCTACATTTACGCAGCAGAGAGCAGGGAGACACTTGGCATTTTGAGTCACTGCTTGTTAGCAGGCTAAATATCATGGCATTTTAGGACTTTGCACAAACAGGAAAGACATATATTTTATACACACTGCCTAATAAACACAATTCATACAACTAAGGACACGGGATGGGCTTTAACCAATCAAAATGAGCACATTCTGCTAGCAATCCTGGGAATAGATTAGTCTAGCGTAGTTTAAAGGCTGAAAGCAAAGTCTGGCTTTTTCTAAAGTTCAAAAACTTAATACACACAACAGCACTTAAACCTGGGAAAATTAGTATTGCAGTACCAGTTTATGTCCTGGGCTGTTTCCTGTCATTGTAAAACCAGAGTTATAAATTAGGTAGTGCATGTACACGTAATCCCTGTGAACTGTCAGGTCAGGATTCAGACGTCTCTAAATGCTTGGTTTCTGACAGCATTTCTACATTTGGCACAAGATGTCACAGCTGACCCTAATGTGGTCAGCTGTGGTCAGATGTGCCCCACCTACCTGTCATTCAAACCTTTTGTAAGTGAAGAGAAGCCAATCACATGAAAACTGCTTTAAAGTGAGGATATCCTTAAAAGAAGAACTGTCTGGTTTTCAGACAGGATCAAATGCCTTCAGTTTGAAACTGATAATTTGTAATATTACTCATTAGTCTGACCTGATGCTATTGCATGGAAGTTTGTGTCCCATACTGACCTTAATACTTTGCATATGACTGGGTAGCATTAGCAATTTATAGCCAACAGCCTGTGTTGTTTATGATACAGAATAAAATTTCCATGGAAATACATCACATTCCTTTTCTTTCTTTCTTTTTAACATTTGGTCCTACACTAAGGTCACTGTGTTTAGAAGCCTGCTGTCAAACAGGTCTTAGATATAATGGTGATCTTTAGCTAAATGTTGCTTGCAAATGCTGCCAAATCTTGAATGTTTTCAATGTGCTGAATGGAATAAAACTCTGTGCCAAGTTGAATTGTGAGAGCATTTCTAGGTGAAACCTTTGTTCCCTTTAA
This sequence comes from Etia nguti, assembly GCA_015106755.1. Lineage (NCBI taxonomy): Eukaryota > Metazoa > Chordata > Actinopteri > Cichliformes > Cichlidae > Etia > Etia nguti. The sequence goes on along the minus strand of VUQG01045103.1, from coordinate 16,537 downwards.
AAACCCATCTTGTACACTCTGCCTACCATCAAGACTTTGAACCTTTTTTTAAAGACAGCACCTTAAATGGGGACTTTGAACCTTTTTTTAAAGACAGCACCTTAAATGGACCAAGAGGAACTACGGCTAATGCAATGTAAGGATATTCAATGCAGTTCCTGCTGAGCAGAAGCCCAAAGGATTGAACAAGAAATCTGTAACCATCGATGCACTTTCTTTCTGTCCTTTCTGTCCTTTCTTTCCTTATCCCCTTTCCTTCTTTCTTGGACATATGTTGCCCTAAAGGATTGGCACAGCTTCTCTCTTAAACAAGTGACCTCCTGTTTGGGTCTGATCAGCCTGAGGCCATCCATTCAATCTTTTTAAACCTACATCCATCACAATACTTTAAAGAATACTATGTGGCAGTACTCATTCCATGCCCTTTCTGTCTGTACTGTTACCTGTGATTGTGACCTCATGTTTCCTAACCTTTTATACGAAACATAAGGTGTTCTATAGGAGCCCACCCCAAGAGGTGTTGTTTGGCAACACACTGACAAGAGAAAAGTGTGTCGTTATTAGGTTTTCGGAGAAAGCTGCACTCTGCTGATAATCCCACTGCAACCGCACATGGATTTCCTGTTCCTAAAGTGGAAAATAAACATACTCGAGTAGAATACCTAATGAAATGGCCTGTAAACATCCCCAAATGAAACTCCAGAGTGTGTCCACACCCAAAAGAGCTTTAAATGAAAGAAAGAAGAATAAGTATTTAATTCATGTAATTTGCCAATAAAGAACTTTACTGATGAAGCCAGTGAAGTATATATACTGTATCTGGGTTTGTATGGGCTGTCTCCATCAACAATGACTCAGGAGGTACACAATGTCAAGATGTTCTAAACTCCTAATAATTCCATTTACAGATCATCAGAGTTCATTACCTAGCCAATTGATCCTGTTTCCTTATTGAACTGTTCTGAAACCATGTTTTTATTTTTCCACAAAAAGCTGCTATACTCGATGTAACCTAACATTGACCATGAACACCACAGTCACTCAGAACAAGTCCAACATAGTGCTCTGCTTGTCCCAAACGCCTATGGTCCATACCCCATAAGCTAGTCGGTACTAAATCCCAGGAAAGTTCAAGAACCTCATTCTCAACTATTACAGTAGCTTTAGGCTGAGAGTCTCTACTGGAACAACGACCTCAGCATGGCAAAAGCTCGAGAAGTGGATGGTCATGGGGTGTACCCTCTCTGTAATCCTTCTCTCTCACCATGAACATGCTGGTAAAGGCTGTCGAGGTTGAGTGTAGAGGACCTCTTACCAGGTCGGGTGTCAGACTGCCACCCACCCTAACAGTGACAATCTGTCCAAGGATGTAAGTGGAGTCTGAAAGGCCTTGAGAAGCTAATTACCTGGGCCCGCATGAGCTTCAAATCCTCACAGTACAGACTTCTGTTGCAGAAGAAAGGCAAAATCTCCCACAAGTTCTGCTTTGCGCTGGGTAGCATACAGATACTAAAGAAAACACTGAAGAGCCTTGGAAAGGTATTTAGCTGCAGTCTGGGGGACACAGCATCCATTCAAGCCTTTAACCAAGATCTGGAAACCTGACTAACTGCAGTTAAAGATTGAAGACATGTCTAGATGAACATGTACATCTACACGAAAAATGAACTTGAGAGTATTTTGTACTTAACTGTTTATCAAATTTAATTACTCGTTAATTTAAGCTGCCATAATGTTATTCTGGATCATTCCAGGCCATACTTGAAGGGACTTTCCCTGTCCCCTCCCCCATCTTCACTCATCAGTCATTGGTCTCAAGATAGGATCAGTTCAGATTACGGATCAGGAAGTTTTGCGTGTAAGGCAAGTGGTACTGAAATTAAGTTATACTTTGAGAAGCATAAATCAACCATGGAGACACCTTCTGGAGGAAGGCACTGGTGTTTCCATCAATGATATCGATGATAGTCATTCTTTTGGTATGATGAAATTGTTGCTGGGTTTCGGTAAACCTCTGAAACTGAAACTGAAAGGATAATTTAAAAAGGTTGCATGCAAATGCAGTACTGATCATTTTTGACATCTCAGGAAAAAATTAACATCTATATGCAATTTGGTGCCAAGCACTGTCTTTAAATCATTGGGCTATTTCACATGTGATTACTTTTAACTTTTTTGTGTTTATGAAACATAACTGCCTGATTTTACCTTATAGTTTCATCTATATGTTTGACTTTACATGTACAGTTGTGACTCTTGCTTTTCTTTTCTCTCTCTCTCTATATATATATATATGTATAGGAGCCATGTTTTTATTAGTGTAATCCTTGTTAAACATCTGTGGATCATAACCGTATACAACTGTTTATAAAACAGCTAAAAAATGGTTTCATTTAAATGCCAATGAAAAAGAAAAATCACACACGTTTCTCTGTATATCAAACCTACAATTGTACTGCTAAACATGAAACAACCTCACATCTATACACAATAGTTAAACCTCAATATTCAATTGCCAAACGTCATTTGATTCTAATTTGCGACGCATAATAGCCACTAAGGGGATCAAATCTGAAACTGGCAGGAAGAAAATCTTCGCTTTTCCTTCAGGATGATAATATAAAGACATCATCATTTGGCAGGCAAATCTGAGAGATTAATTAAAACAAAAACAGTCTTCCGGCAAATCTACCTCCAACTGGCAGCATTTTGAGATGTTTCTCTTGGGCACAGCCTGTCTGACAAGTTTAACCAGCCAGAGATTCTATATGTGTGTATACATAGAGAGATATACATACACATATATAGAGACACACATACAAAACTATCAAATAATAGAATAAATAGCAGAATTCAACAATAAAAAAATAAAATCATATTTATTTTTCACTACTCTCTATGCCACAAAGGCAGCAACAGTGTCATGGTCGTGCAATATGAGAGGCAACATGTAAACAAGCATGCTTGTTTAGAACCAGCAACAGTGTGGGGACTTAGAGGTGAGCTTTGCATCTGTTTAAAGCACACTTACGCTGTTGCTGTGCTTTATTTAAACTTTGCGGCTTTGCAGGGAGCAGCTTCAGTACCAATACCCTTCACCACTACTGTCAGTCATTTGATCTGTCACTGTTTTCACCGTCAACTTGTCAGCCAAGACTAAAGCTGTCGATCAATCAGGACAACGTCGGGGATCGTCAACAAGTTCCAATTTTAGACGTGGCGCCGAGATTTAGAGACGTGCAGGGCGACACGAAAGCCTCATTGATCTAAGGTGGAGATGGAGAGGCTCTCAACCTGCCTGCGTGAATATGCTGAGTGTCAGCATGCAAGACTGAGTTCAGAAGTATGAGTTTGCATACACCTTGATTCCATTGAGGCTCGTCTACACATCCGTCATTCTAGATTTGTATCCTCTACATGCTTCTGCACTGAATTTTTCGGTTTAAGTGACACATTAAAGCACTGAAAATACAAAAAAAACACAATAGTAATTTTTATACAGATTCATAATATAGTTACATAAGAAAATAATAAGTTAGGTTACACTCTTTGCGTTTATACCAACAGTGGATTACATTTAGAATGAGAATGGCCAAGTAATTTAATCGCAAACTCTGTGCATCTGCAAAGTTTTTTGCAACATTTCTTGTCTTTCTTGACTATAAACTGCTTTATGTGGAAGAAGCAGGCAGATGTTTATAAAGCTATGCCAGATATTTGTCTAAAAGTTGGCAGCGACTAAAACAAGCACTGAAAATGATAAAACTTTTTCCACTCATATGGACGGAAGCACAACTCCAAATTAATTTTAATATTACTCTTTAACTAATCAGTGTATAAACAAGCCACTGTTCTCCAATACACCAACTTAAACGTATTTCATTAACTACTGGATAGTGGCACAAATACCCGGGGTCCCTAAAAGACCAAACCCAATAAACTGGACGCTTCCCCAGCTTTTCCTTAAGCATCTTGAATTTTTGCACATTTTAGAATTTGACAAAAATTTGTCAAAATACTATAGGCTGTACTTTCAGTAGGTTTGGTTCAGGCATTTAAGTTTAAGTTTCCTTGCTGAGATGAACAAACAACACTCTGGTGTGCCTCATCTTATATTTTGTGAACTTTGTAATATATTGTATTTTTTAATTAGTTCTTTACTGTAATCTGTTACTGTTATTGTCTTGGATAAACTGTAACCCACATAATTTCCTTAGGGATTATTAAAGTATTTTGATTCTGATTCTTTTTTAATTCATTTCAGTACAATCTTATTTATATAGTGTCAGTTCGCACTAGCTTTCATGACAAGATAGAATTACATTTTACCTTCCCTAAGTACAAAATACAAGAGACTTCCAAAATCGAACATTAAAACACCGAACAGAGAGACAAAAACTTAACAACAACACACAAGGAACACACTGTGGCAGGATTGCCTGAAACAAGAAATTGTAATCTGTAACCATGAACAGAACTCACACAGCTGAACTAAAACTAAGATGAATATATACTTAAAGAAAGTTACTACTCTTGTTATAGTCTTATGGTGCACTGGATCAACTGAAGGTTTTTCATGGAGCTATTAGGATGGATAAAATTTAAAATTGGTTTATGGTTTCATGCAAAGTTTAAAATTCCCACTAGCCTTAACTAAATTTTGAGTTTATTGCTAACATGCTAACCTACGACAATGCACATGTTTAAGATTGCTGTTAAGCATGTGTAATCCTTATTGGGATCATTTTTGCACATTTCTGTACATTAGCAGTAAAATCAAAGTACTGCTCCACCTAAATTCAGCTTCACAGAGCAGCTAGCACTGATGAAAAATCTTTAGCTGAGAGAGGTGGGAGGGTTTCAATGTTACCTGCCCTGGTCAGTAATTTTTATTTAATATGGAGCACTTGTACGAGCACTATTTTACAGCTAGAACAGTAGTGTCTGCTGCAGGGATGTGCTGCTCTTGATTTTCTGGCTCATTTTGAACATATAATTCTTTAAATTGTGTCCAAATGTTGCCTTGAAATCTTTAGTTACTGGGGCCATTAGCAAGTCCTGTCTGTAATGTAGCCTCAGACATCTTACTGGATTACTTTACTTTACAGGCTTATCTTTATATGTCACTTCGCGTACACAGTTGGGATTCTTCATTTTAATAATCCTCAATATTTTTTCTTTGATTTTTTTTGTGTGCACTTGACACATTTTTTGATACATATGGAGCTTCTGCTTTCTGTTATGGGTTACACATAATATTCAGCAGAATTACTTTGGAGTATTGGAGTTTATAGCATCTCAAGTTGTGTAAGACTTTTTTGTCTACATAGGAAGAAAGTCTTCCTAAATATTGCTAGATATTTGATTTTAGGTTTTAAAATTTTTAAATAGTTTTGTGCATGAAAGAAAGGTCATTTTTTCAGGTTTATTTGCTATCCTGCTATATATTGCCCACGATTAAATTCTGTAATTCGATAACATTTAAATTTTCTAATAGGAACACTTAGTAAAATGATCAACCACTCCCACTAATTTTAATCTCATCTGAATAAAGCTTGCTTCTTGCATGCGGAGCAGTTTAGCTTTGTGAAATAAAAGTGTCACAGATTCCATGCTTTACTGTAATCCAGTGTTTGAATTTTTAAATTGCTCAGTTTCATTTTCATACTTTAACACATCAGCAACACTTAAATCTTACTGCAAGCAACCGTAAATCTTACTGTAAGCTCCATGTGTGTGTTCACTGCTATAGGTGGAAGGTAATGTGCAAGTACCCACCATACTACTGCTATCACAGCAAAGAAAGCACCATATCTAGCGAGCCCCGAGCTCCCCATTAAAAAAGCTGCCAAGGAGGGAGCCTTATCTGGAAATGAGCAATCTAGTTTTCAAAAGCTGCATTCTGCCAAATGTTTATCTCATAGAACAAATAGGACAAAACATTGCATTAACCATCCTGCAGACTCGGTTCTTTTGATGACAGAGTAGTGTAAGCATGATGCAATTCCAGAGCTAGGCCTCCTATCATGAGTTATAACAAATCTCATACTGCATCAAAGCTTTCTGAAAAAACAAACAAACAGCAACTTTAAAGCTTTGCAAATGAAAAACAAGAAAATACTCACAAATACTAGCATCCTGAGGTGAGGCCATGGCACGATCTGTTGACAGGTCAGTGTGAGCGAGGCTACTACTCACTCTTTTGGCTGGGGAGGTGTGGATGGCTGGAACTTCCTAGTCAGAGTGACAGACAGAGACAGAGGACTATCAGAGGAAACACCTTGCTTTTTCAACAGCAAGATAGAGAAGTGACTCTACTGGTCACCAAAACCATCTGGTATGGCAATGTTAATACACCCTGTCACACACACACAAACACACAAAGACAGAAAAACACATGGTTACATACATACCTCAAATATGAGAAATGATACAGTCAAGGTGACATTTAAGCTCTGGTTAGACCGAGGTACTGACATCTAGTCTCCACATATACACACATATGCACAACTACACACAGATATCTGAGTGCAACCAGACCCAACCTTGAACACAATTTGAACAGTAAGCATTGACTGGAAAGTTAGTGTAAACAGCATTTGGTTGAATTTTAATGGAGCCACTCTCACTCTAACTACAAGTGCTTTCACAGGCTGCTATTGATAAGAGGTACACTGGTAAGCAGCATGTCCTTGGTGTACTCGTGCTTGTTTTTCCCCAGGAAGAATTTTGTCAAAACTTAGAAGTCAGGCACTGCAACATGCCTATTCAGTTGCAAATCATCCCCATGGAGAACAAGCACACCTGTGTCTGAGTGTGTGTGTGTGTGTCCTTCTCTTTGCAAATGTGCGGGTGTGTTTTTTTCATTTGCAAATCAAATATATCCCCCACAGCACTTTTTCGACAGTACCTAGTCGGGTGTCGACACAGAAGGACAATAAACACTCTCAGCTCTACACACGTAAAAACCGTGTGAAACATATACACATGCATGCAAACCTGTATCTGTCTTGCTTATTCTCATTTCACTATGCTGAAAGTGTCAACCATAATTTCAGTACATGCAGCAAAGGACAAAACATTGTCCTCAAAAATCTCATTTAGCAAATCCCTGAAAGACATGCATGGTCATTTGCATATTTTCCTTCGGTATCACATACCCAGACATACACCATGGGAATACAGGGATGCAAGCATAATCTCCCTCTTTCTGTCACTGCTGTTGTCCCTCGCTTGCTGAAGTAGCACTCACATCAAATAAAGCTCAAATCAGAAAGTGCAGCTCCCCAGTGCTTTGGGTTTGACTGCTGATTTTTAAACTCAGTATGTTATCTACAACACAATGTTATTTTGCTCACTGGAAGATGTACTGTGCAACTGTATGCTTTAAAGGCCACTGTGTGAAAAATGTGTGCTTGTGTGATTTCATTACTGTTGGTTGCAGGAGTGAATGTCGCAGAATGAGCCATTAAACATTTACTCGTCTTTAGTTGACTATCTGATGGGTTTGTTTACTCTTCAAGTAAATTGTGAATACATATGGCGAGCTGGTGAGAGCACTTAAACATACCAAAGTAAAGCAATCTCTCTCCTTTTATCTTAAACAGTCTACATCTGTAAACAATCAGCAGCAGCTGTGTCATACAGCTTCTCACACATCTGTTCTTGTTCCATCTTGTGGCTGGCGTTCGCTATTGTCTCTGGAGGCAGAATTAATGCAGCTTGACAATGGAGTCATTGTTATTTTTTTTAGGATTTCTCAAGGGTGTATCCCTGTCCCATACATAATGCCTGAAGCTTATCAAGTTGAGAGGCCAGCAGCTTGCAGATGATTGTTTGTACATTCACATTGTTGCTAAACCTCTAGTCCTTGACAAGAGACTAGCATGCTAGACAAGCTGCCACTGGTTCTGCTTCCACTGCTTCCACTGAGAGTTATCAGCTATTACAGTTATGAGCAGTGCTTAGTGTGGAAACATTTATCCTCATGACAGATGAGTTTTCTCTTCCTAACTACGTCGGTCAACATGTGTGATATAAGAAAGTTTTAATAATTTGTTTAACACATTAGTGATAAAAGCTTTAATGAGGAACTCCTGCCATGTCCAGTTTAATAAAAAAGGCAAGTTGAACAGGCACCACCAACAGTCTTAGAATAAGAAGTGACTTGGATCACTAAATACACAAAGTTTAACTAGCTGTTTTGCTTATACGCCACCTTCCTTTTTACCCCTCAGCTGTAAAAGGTTGGGTGGGTGGGCAGCTAGTGTGGGCACCGAACTTTGTGATTTTGATAATTCAAGAATGAGGCGAAATAGGATTTTCAAATTGAAACCATAGGTGCATCTATTAGGAGGCTGAGAGGTAGCACTGGTGGCCCATAGTAATTTTAATAATACTTAATTTCACTGCAGATATTAGCAGCTAATTACTCACCCAACACTCAAGCCTTTTAAGTCGGTGCAGATTTTTTATATAAATACAATTTTACATAATATTATGAATAAAATCATAACACTAACCATAATTGCAAGAGTGACATTTTTTATGATTTAGTAAAAAAAATGTTCAAACATATTGAACATAAAAAACAAAATGAAATGTATTTTGAAGTGGGTTTACATGTAGACAGTCTGTGTTCTGAACATTTTATGTTGAAATCTGCTCACAGATTGAGATTCAGTCATTATGCTGTCGACATTACCAAAAGTACGGTGTCTGAAATTCAGAGTCTGAATCTCAGAATACTTTCCACTGAAAATCATCTAAATCAGTCACAGTGGGTCGACCACTGGACATACCACCCAAAAGTATCATAGACTGTGTAATGGTGCAGCGAACTGTATTTGATTCAAATCCCCTTGCATGCCAGGATGGCAGATATTACAGAGATTCTTTCTTTAAAATGGTTCATCCTCCTCTGCACTGTCACATGTTCATATTCCAAGATCCACTGGATTAAAATTGAGGGTTTGTTCTTTACTTACCTGTTGCCATGGTGAATCCTAGTATTGGACTCTGCTAAAGATGGCTTTCTTTTCTTACTCATGTATCTGCTTGAACTAACCCTGATCACCTTTTTGGAACTGAAAAGTCAGTTGTTGATCTGAGAGGTAATTAACAGAATATAGATTACTTTGTCTTGGCCAGTCCAAAATCCTCTGTTTTTTCCCCCCTGAAAAACTCCTTTGTTAAGTGTGTTTTGGTTCATTGTCTTGCTGTATGATTAAATTGTTCTCAAATATTTTGAATGTACTTCTCTGTAACGTAGCAGACAAAATGATTGCAATAGGCATCTGTATTCATTCTGCAAAGACAGTCATAAATTACATCATCACTAAAAATGATTTAGTCTGTTCCAAAATGGTGAATGCACTGGTTCTCATATAGTGCTTTTCTACTCTATCTGACCAGTCCAAGCACTTTATACAACTTGTTCCATTCATCCATTCACACCCATTCATACAAACATTTTTTCGCATGCTTTCTCTATGAAATGCTTTCTGTCAAACATTCATACTCTAGATGGACGCATTAGGGAGCAACTTGGGATTAGTATCTTGCCCTGCAGATTGGAGCAGCCAGTTCTGTTCAGTTCAGCTTTATTTATTTAATGCCAAATCACAACAACTTTACACTTTATATTGTACCCTACAATAACAGAGAGAAAACCAAGCACTTGGCTACAGTAAGGGGGAAAAGTAAGTTCCTATGCTCTGAACTCCATATACATACTATACAGTACATATACATAAGGAATATGAAACCTTATAAAAGTGCAATATAAAATGTGATCATATATTTGTTTTCTTTGGGTACTATCAAGATTTGTAGGAAAAGGAACACATTTGTTAGCTATAGGAAATTGAATAAACTCTAAAATTTTGACCTCAGGAATTAGAAGTGAGGACTAATGTTATCCATTTTCTGAAATACAATAACATGATGAACAGTAGCAGTGCTATAGCACAATGTTTCATGCAGCTGTAACCAAGTGCTATGTAGCTTTAAGTCCCTGCCATAAGTTCCCTTTGGCACAGGCTGCTACACATGAAGGAGGAAGAGGGAATAATGATAGCAGTTATGTTGGGTCGGGGAGCCTCTTTGGGCATCTGACAGGAATGATAGAGTTAATAAGGGACAGTGCTTGGTGAAATCTGTCTAAGCGTTGCCGGCCAGCCTGTCGCAAGAGATAATCCCTGTAGGAAAAAAAAAAAAAATCACTGGATCCTCTTAAGAGTCTCAGCTAATGAAATCAGTGCTTGCCATCTGGGACCATTTCACATGTGACAGACGCTGACAAAGGGGACAGTCAGACCTGTGATGGTGAAACCATGGTAACTGGAAACACTAACACTCTGTAACCTTGCACCTTTACAGCAGTGCCTATTAGAGGGAGACACCACCTGAGCATAGAGTACACAGGGAAACTGTGAGTTCACCATCACACATGTAAGGACTCTTTACATTTTCCACTGATTGCCTCACATCTGCTGTTGACATTTATGTCCTCTAACAAGAAGCGCTCATATGATTTTAATGACATGTCAAGACACATAGAGTCTCTTTAGAAAGCTGTCCACCTCGCTCTCTTCAACAACTATCCTCTGCCTGTCTCCATCCGATGGCATACCCTCTGTGAAAATCACCCCTTTCAAAAAGTCAGTTAAGACTGAAGTCTAAAGGTTTTAGTTTTCACATCCCTGGGGAGACAGCATGCCAGTAGGGTACTGTCTCAGCTGTACCCCAATAACAAACTGAGATCATTTCAGCTTAGATGGAGTCTTAAACTGAATCAAGTGGGTTTTTATGTTTTCACAAAGGTCAGCTCTCCACTCCAAATTGGATTTCAACTAGGGTTTGTCTGGAGATAATTGGGCATGAACCAAGGATTAAATTAAAGGAACAATACTGACTTTGTGTTATAAAGGTCTTGTCGGGCTGCAAAACTGTACCATCTCCTCTATGTAAAGGAAGATTGTCCCTAATTGCTTAGGTTGCTAAGTCGCTTCTTTCACACCAAGAAGTCTTGTGATGGGTACACAATACTAACAAACACCTTGAAGGTTCTAAACCTTGAATCATCATTTCTATGATAAAACCTAAACACAATTTTCATGACTCTAAAGAAGGACTGTCTGAAAACAAGCTTTATCACCCAGCATTACAACCCTGTCCACACACACATTGCATATGGAGACTTGGACACATTGCAAGGCAGTAGTGGGTATCCTTTTACAGTTATTTTTCCCATGTAATGTTGTGATAGTGTGCTATTTTAACTCAAATCATTATCTTTTTCTAAGCTTAACCAAATGTGAACACAAAGTTAAACTAGTGCAAACAAAGAAAATGGGAAGGGAAACCAAAACATCCATGCAGGACAGTTTTTTCCATGCCTTTGAATTTTTTCTCCTTTCAAACAGTAATCACTCTTTGCTTCTTATTTAGTGCTGTCCAAAAGTATTGGAACAGCAAAGCCAGTTTGTTTGTGCTGCTGGCTATCCCCAATGTTTTTGAAATATCTCAGATGGATTTTCCTCCTTTGCTTAGCTTCAAAATGGTAAGCTTTTGTCCTAAAAACAGCTCTCTGGTCTTCTGGTCTCTTGGGTGCTTAATGACTAAACAGTAAGTCATATTTGACACACCTGGATAAAAAAAAGCACCTTTGATACAAAATGTGTTATCTTCTATGTAGTTTTGCGTAGACCTAAATAGCACAGAGCGAATCTGAAACTCTGACCTTAAGGAGTACTCTTTTGAGAACATAACCAAGATGGCGGAGGTGTAGTTGAACCTCAATCCACTGTGTTTAATCTTTACTGCTTTCGGAGTGTTTACTAGCTTTTAGACTTGTCAAATGATCTGAATGTATATAATGGTATTGGCAAATTTTAATTTTACAGCCTCTAAATGAAAGTGAAAAAAGTAAAGATGACACAGGAAAAACATGCTTAACAATGTTATGAGTGTTGACGTTGCACTCTACACCTACTCTATTGGCAACATGTGTCTGAAATACCACAAAGACAACAAGCAGCTGATAGAAGCAGAGTCACCAGACCAGAAATGAGTAATCAATGAGCTGTTGTGAAAGTAAACACATACTGTCACATTATCCTAGAAATAACTAGGATTTGTGTAATATTTCAAACAGTGTGTGCTGATGAGCTTGGAAAGAAAAGCGTCTGGACTTCTTTAAGTTGCTTGAAGACGTTTCACCTCTCATCCGAGAAGCTTCTTCAGTTCTAGGGTCAAATGGTGGAGAGTCTGGGACTCTCCACCATTTGACCCGTCTTCAAGCAACTTAAAGAAGTCCAGACGCTTTTTTTCCCAAGCTCCTTAGACTGCGATGACCTGGATGACTGAGAACCTTCACAGACAGTGTGTGCTGATCATATTTCCTGATTTTGAGACAGTATTGTGCAAAATGTTTATCTTGTCCTTTACAAATGTTACAAGTAATAGTGGTTGATACAGTTTTCTCAAATCACCGTGGTTACGATGTGCTGAAAACATCACTTTGCCAAAACTAAGAGCTGCTCTGCGTCTCTCCTGCACCTGACTATCTCAGAAATTGCTCCAAGTGCTTTTGCTGGAGTTGGTGAAGCTACAGCAGCAGTTCAGATCGATCAGGTCAGCTAGTTCGATATCAGATGTAACACGTTGGAGGAGAGAGGCCATCTACCTAAACAGAAAGTACTCCTTAAACTCCTTTAAATATCTTGTTTTTGTGCCGCTCGCTGTTCGTTTCTCTCTCCCTCTTCACTTTTGTTCTCTCATTTTCTCAGCCTGCTTTCCCTATACTGTCCTACCTGTCATTTTTATTCAGTTTTATTCTACTTTCTTTTCTTTCTTCTTCCCTTCTTGGGGTTGTGACAGCTCTCTGGACTGCCTGAGCTGAGTATGTCTGCAGCTTACTTGTTATCCCAATTGTAACGAGGTCAGTGGCGGGCAGGGTTGTGCTACTACAGCTGGGACCAGTGCTTCCAAGATCTATAAAAGCTTCCATCTCAGCAAGTATAAGGTGAGTCTCTGTGCCCTCCCCTAACTCTGTGTTTCATGTGCTCTAGGTTTTAAATGAAACAGAATAGCTCATTTAAAACTTACAAAGTGGTCCATGTCTGTGGAGTAGCGCTGTATTTGTGCCTGGTTTATAGTGAGTCAGTTTAGGGGCCTGCCAAGAAAACAAGCCAGTCACACATGACTCACTGTTTGGGTACTTCAATTTAAATTACAAGATTCCTTTGATGGAAAATGGTACACACATGAGTGAATCTGTGCACAAAGACATGTGCACTGTATTTACACCTACCATTCAGCCACATGCACACTTGCTCTAATGCTGAGTGTTTCTGGCTGTGAAAGCTGCCTTATGGGTTCACTGGCATAACATACAAGTGGCTGCTCTCAAACATGACTCACAAGGCTCAACAACAGAAAACAAATCACTGGTGGAGACTAAGCCAACCAGTTGCTTTGGATGTGTTTTTCTAAACATACATGACCTTCTCCAACAAGTAAAAGGATTGACCCAGAGGTCTTTGCAGTTATTTCAAATTCTAAGGGAAAAGCTTTATAAAGCTGTCTCAATGGATATTTTGAAGCCTGGATTTGGGGGTTTGTTTTGCAGTTGCTGAAGTCTGTGGAACTTACAGATGAAGTTCAGTCTTCAGCTTAATTTTGCTCAATTTCTAGCGGTGTTACAGTTTATGGCTGGGTCTGTAAAAACTAGAAAACATCGGTGATGATATTCCTTTATGCCAGCTAGGTTAAAAAATGAAGTGAGCTAGAATTTACTTTATGCAATTAATAAAGAGTGCCTATTCAGTAAAAAAAAAAAAAAGGTCTGCACAGGCCTGCTGTGTGCTGTTGCAGCAGACCCAGATAAGAAGTAACAAGCACCACTAGACGTTTGTGGTAAGGAAGCACCAGCTATGAATATTGGTTTCAACCCTCATTTGTTTGTGTTTTGCCAGAAATTAATTGGAACATGCAAACATATACGGAAACATACAGACAATAAGTGACAAAAACAGTTTGCATAGTTATAATGAGCTCAAAAGTCAATATTTAGTATGATCACATTAACTCGTGAACACAGCGTATATTCCCTTGGGCATTCCTTCTTCTAGTTTCTTTAAATAATCTTCAGGACTACAGTAGTTCTAGCAGCTTACCGAAGGACATCCCAGAGCTCTTCTATGGATCTTGGCTGCTTTTTCTTCAATTCTCCATCAAGATTATCCCACATTGCTTAGCCAGTGTTTGAGGTCCAAGCTCTCGTGAGGCCAATCCAAGGCTGATCATGTTCCATTGTGCATTTTATAAATCCCCAAAAGTTGATTCTGTTCATCTGGACGTAGCATTTTCAGTGGGAGAAAAGTTTTGTCACTGAACAGAATCAACTTTTGGGGATTTACTTACCTGGATGATTGAGCATGCATCAAGACATTTTATAAATCCATCCATCCATCCATCCCTCCGGATCGCGGGGGCAGCAGCCTAAGCAGAGAAGCCCAGACCTCCCTTTCCCCGCCCGCCTCCTCCAGCTTGTCTGGGGGAACACCAAGGCGTTCCCAGGCCAGCCGAGAGATATAATGTCTCCAGCATGTCCTGAGTCTGCCCCGAGGCCTCCTCCCGATGGGACACCTCACCCAGGAGGCTCCCAGGGGGCATCCTTATCAGATCCCCGAACCACCTCAACTGGCTCCTTTCGATTTGTAGGAGCAGTGGCTCTACTCTGAGCCCCTCCCGGATGGCTGAACATCTCACCCTATCTCTAAGGGAAAGGCCAGCCACCCTTCGGAGGAAACTCATTTGCGCCGCTAGTATCCACGATCTCGTTCTTTCGGTCACTACCCACAGCTCGTGACCATAGGTGAGGGTAGGGACGTAGATTGACCAGTAAATCGAGAGCTTTGCTTTTACACTCAGCTCTCTCTTCACCACGACAGACTGGTACAGTGACCACATCACTGCAGCCGCAGCACCAATCCGTCTGTTGATCTCCCGCTCCCTTCTCCCGTCACTCGTGAACAAGACTCCGAGATACTTAAACTCCTCCACTTGGGGTAGGAACTCGTCCCTGACCCGGAGTGGGCACTCCACCCTTTTCCGGCTGAGGACCATGGCCTCAGATTTGGGGGTGCTAATTCTAATTCCCACCGCTTCACACTCAGGTGCGAACTGTTCCAGTGCAATTTTATAAATCCAGGTATGCTATTACTACATTCTCAGTGTTTTTGGAATCATTGGCATGCTGGAAAATATAGCCACTGCCAAACAGATGCTTTCTAGATGGTATTGCATGATGGATCAAAATCTGACAACATTTTTCTATATACATGCTTCCATTAATTTTGACAAGATCACCATTTGGCAGCCCCAGATCATGATAGAGTTTCCACCATGTTTACAGATGGTTATAGACACTCCCTGTTAAACCACTCTCCTGACTTTATCTGTATAAGTTAAGGATCAATTGAACCAAAAACTCTGGATTCATCACTCCAAGACTGGTTGCCACTAATTTTCAGTCCAGCTCTTTTGTAATACAGCAAAGCCTTTTCTCTTGTTTTGCCTCCTTTGGTCAAGAATGGCTTCCTTGACAGCCACCTTTCAACTGAGACTATTTGTGATTGGGCAAACAGTAGAAGGAGAAAATGAAGGGCCAGATGTGTCTTTCAGTTCCTGTTTCAAGTCTTTGCAGTATTTTATTCCAATTTCTTAAATACATGTGATATTGGTCATTTACTGTTGATTTGACTCAAGATTTTTGTGACTCAAGAGTTTCTGTACTTGTTCTATTGTTTAACACACTAAAATTACAATATAATTTCAGCTTTAACAATTTTCAGATCACAGCCCTGCAATAGACTGCTGCCCAGTCAGAGCGTACCCTGCCTTTTGCCCTATCACAGCTGGGATAGGGTCAGGTGGTTAAGAAAATATATTTTACAAACTTTACTTTCCCTCTCTTTAAATGTTTTTTTTTAACCAAATAAATGTACTTTCACTTGCTGTTTTTGGATATTCTACCAAACTCTGCTTAAATGCTCACAAAAGTATCATGTATATATTGTCATGGCGAGTGGAGTGAGCCGTGTGGGGGAAATAAAGGAGGATCCAAATGCAGGCACTCGTGGAGGTGCGAAGGAGGTTTATTGTAAAAATAAAACAAGTAGAAAACAGCAAACGGGACTGAAGATAATCTAAACTGAGAACAACTAAACTACTAAACATGAACAAGAACACAAACATGAGGGCAGGTGAGCAGGGGCAGATGACGGTAGACAGCAGGGAGAACACACAGATGAAGCATGGTAGATACACAGACGGACCAGCAACTACGACATAAGAAGACACGACGTAAATACACAGAAGGACATGGGGAGATTACACACAGGTGGGGAACACAGCTGGAAGTAATTGACGAGACGAGACAAGGGAGGCAAAACTGAATACACTCACATGAGACACGGACTTTCACAATAATACAGGAAACAAGAAACCACTACACAAAGACGCAGAACTA
>VUQG01045100.1:18355-68929 GCA_015106755.1 Etia nguti | reverse complement strand
TGACTTCTTCAGTCTCAGCTGACTGCAGGTTTCCCCAATCTTATAAACAGTACATTTGCATAACGACTGAAACCAGCCCACTGAAGGAACAATGGGCTGGGAGGGCAGTTCCTTAATCTTAATTATGCAAATTCTCATGACCATTGATCAACAACCACTGACCAAAACCCACTGATCAAAGCCCACTGATCAATGGCCATGAGCACCATTCACAGAGAGTTGGGGAATGGCTGCAATCACAGCATTGTAAGATGGCGAAAGATGTACCCTTAGGCCCCCTCCTCGATTCAGAGATGGTCTTTCCCTTTTCACGTAAATGGCCTCCTTCACTCCGCGCTCAAACCAGCGTTCCTCCCTGTCCAGGATGTGTACATCCTCATCATTGAAAGAGTGTCCACTGGCCTGTAGGTGTAAATAGACTGCAGAGTCCTGGCCTGACGAGGTAGCTCTTCTGTGTTGTGCCATCCGCTTCGCTAATATATAACACTCTAAATAGTGTTATATATTTACAGTGTGGGTTATTGCACGTAAATTAAGGATTGCACAGTGGTGATGGTAGTTGTGTAGTCTGTGTATAGAGGGAAGTCCTTGGATTGGGAGGGTGGAACTGTGTTGTTAGTACATGTGTGAGTTCAGGGTGGTTATGGCTTTTGGGAAGAAACTATTCTTGAGTCTGTCGTTACAATTTAAAGCAGAGTTTGAAGCATTTTCTGAGCAGTGCCAACAGCTGCTTCTGTGGTCACAATTCGTAATTATTGGATTCTTAAACCAGAATGCTGAGCCCATGCTGGTTTTTGAAGAACTGATAGGAAGAGATGGTTTCTTTTAGACTTGATCTTAATCCTACAGAAATGCAGAAGACATAGGATTGTGAATGAATTTGAATTAATTTTAACCTCTGTGTGAAATCGTTGTAGTAGCCATGGCTAATAAATTCTTGTGTTGCAGGTCGAATTGACTCACAAGAAATCATGCAGTCTCTGCGTGACCTGGGAGTGAACATCTCTGAGGAACAGGCAGAGAAGATTCTTAGAAGGTTAGATAATGCCGTCATCCACTGAACACATATCTCTCAAAACGGTTAGGCAGCATCATTTTTTTATGTGTGTGTGTCACATTTGTGGTAATGAAGTTAGCAGCACTGTTTTCTTTAGCCTGTTTCAGACATGCACGTCTTGGATTAATTGTGTCAGTAAATGATAATTTAACGTTTCATCATCATATCTGAAGCATCCCATTTATGTCAAGAAAAGTCCTGACAGATATCTAACTACTCTAAGCATTCCTAAGTCATTATGGAGGACATTCTCTCCATGTCATATTAATTTTAAATTTACCCTGCAAGCAGATAAGCAACATTAAAAGAACCACATAGACCCACCTGTACAAACACACATCAGAATCTCCCAATGCTTCACTGAGTATACATGACAGAGCAGGCATCAGTGACGACTGATATAACATCTAAAATAGCATGAAAGGAGGAGCTGGGGTTGAGTTTGGTTGCAGAGTATCTTATAACTGTGCCTCTAGAGCTGGCTGAGGTCCTGGGATGGTGCAGTGTTCAGCAACAATGGGTCACAGTGAAAGTCCCTGGTACTCCACCTCGAGGCCAACCAGTTTGGAGCCCACAAGAATTCTCACACTGCAGGTGACAACTCTAGTCATTGGTGACTCAATACAATACAATCATTACAAATGTTAAAACAAACTCAGTCAGAACTCACTATTTCCCAGAGCAACTGACATCCACAAAGAGCAATCCAAACTAGTAAAAAAAGACTGAGCATTTTTTTTCTCACTAAAGAGACATGAGACATGCACATTTTCATGTCCAGTCCAATTCCTGCGGTGTTGGGTATTTCAGGAGGTTACTGTCTGGGAATGCAGTCAGTTATTCAGATACAATGGCATACATCCAAATGGACTTTGAACAAAACTTTCAAAAGTATTTCTGGTATTATCTACTCATGCATTCCTGTCCTTTGAACTACTCACAGTTTACAGTTGCTAATATATCACTATATAACTTTCCCAAACCACTCTCTCGTAATACAATAAAAATTAACAAGAGACCAGTCACCTACAAACCAGTAAGCAGACCTCTAATACACACTGCTTTTGTATATATTTTGTATATATTTTATACTTATTACTGAAACATGGCTTGACAACACTCGTAACACAGAACTGACTGAAACATATTGCACTCGTATAAACGGGAGGGGTGATGGGATCACTGTGGTGTATATAAAACATTTTTTAAATGTAAATCTTTGTTTTTTGGCAGTTATTCAAGTTTTGAATACTTGAGTTTTGCTGTTGATTCCCGTATCTCCTGCTGTATTATCGCTATATAATATCTGCCTAAACTAAGACATGGCTTCCTGGAATAAATTAGTGAACTTTTTTAGAAAAACACAACAAAATGTAACTTTATTATTATTTCAGGTGATTTCAGTATTCACACTGAATAAAGCATCAACTTGGACACCAAACTGTTGATCAGTTTATTAGAATTGTTTGATTTTGTGAATGGACCCATCCATACAAAAGGTCATCAAATTTTTTCCAGAAGTCTTGATGTCACATTTACAGATATTCTAGATGCTGACCAAATCCAAATTTATGTAGAACTACTAATAACAATTTCCAGTTTGCCTGGTCAAATGCTTTCTCTGCATCGAAAGAGACAACGGTGGTTTCTAATTTGTTGATAGAGCAATATTCTATTATATTCATTATTCTACATGTATTATTGGCTGAGAGATAAAACCTGTTTGGTCATAATCTATTATAAGTGGAGTGATTTTTTTTTTTTCTTCTAATCTTCTGGCAAAGACTTTGCAAAGTATTTAAAGGTCATTTACATACATTTATAAGGGAAATCGGTAGCTGGATGGGAGTGTAGGATCTTTGCCTGGTTTAGGAAGTAGACTCATGATGGCTGAGTTCATGTTTGGGGATAGAGTCAGATCATTCTGAATTTGAGTGACCATTCTGAAAAAAGTAGGTGCTAGCGTAGGCCAAACTTATCTGGAAAACTGCTGGAACACCATCTGGACCTGGAGCTTTATTGTTTGGGAGATGCTGTAGGGCTTCATGGAATTCAGACATTAAAAGCCACAATCTGTTCGTCATTTAGTTTCAGTAAATTTTTTATTGTTAAGTAATTCTGCAATGTCAGCATTGGAAGGATTAATATGTGATGAGTGTAAACTTCATAAAACTCTTTAAAATATTTATTTTTTTGTTATGGATAATGAGTAATGTTCCCAGTGGAATCCTTTATAGAATAAAACGTTTTTTCTCTAGTTTGCTTTAACTAGTTAGCAAGAAATTTCCCTTATTATTTAACTTTAAAATCTGCTCAAAGTCTCCAAACACAGCCTTTGCATCAGAAATTGTGTTCTCTTGTTAATTATTTAATTTAATTCTAGTTTTAGTTGTCTCAGGTTGTTAATTATATGTTCTTGTGGTGAGGGAGCATAGGCAGATTCTAATGATTTAATTTTTTGTTCTAATACAATTTTTTTTTTCTTCTTTTTCTTATATGGACAGCAAGATATTTTTATCTTTCCTGCTTTTCATAGAAGACGCAGGTCATTATTATCTATATACGTTGCCCATTACTGTTTGAAATAATTGACGAGCTCTTGTTCTTTAAGTAATAATGTATTAAATCTCCAGCTCCTAATTGAAGGTATGACTCTTTTCTGTGTCAAAGAGAGACACCGCTGCATGATCACTGATAGTGATAGGATGAATCTGAGTGTCTGTAATGTTCTTCATAATAGAACTGCTAATTAAAAAGTAGTCTAAGCGAGATTCTGAGTGGTTTACTGGTAAAAGAAGACGTAATCCCTGAGAGTGGGATGATGTGAGCGCTGAGGATCGCAAAGACCAAAATGTATTGTTTAAAAATGTCTTTAGACTCCCAGTTCCTTTAACTCACTGCTGTACTGAGCCTGTCAATTTCTATATTAAATACCAGGTTGAAGTCTCCTCCTTTTATAAGTGTGGTGCCAGAGTGACCTGAAATTAAACTAAAGGTATGGAGGAAAAAAAAGGAGGGGTCATCAACATTTGGTCCTTATATAGCGATAAACAGATCCATATTCTGAATACACAAATACACAAATTCAGTATTAAAAATCTACCTTCTGGATCTGTAATAGTGTTGTTAACAGTGAAGCTTATTTTTCTGTTAATTAACATGGCTACGCCTGTTTGTTTAGAGTTGTAGCTGGCTGAGAAGGTGCAGTATCTGTGGAGAAGTGAGTGTGTGTATAGTTTTGGACATATGAGTCTCCTGTAGAAGGACTATGTCTGCCTGTAAGTCAGTTAACTGATTATTAATTTCATCCTCTTTTCCCTGAAAGCAACTCCACCTACATTCCCTGTGACAAACCTCAGAGTGGTCATGTTTAAACTAACTTGTGGAATGTAGAATGTTCATTTCCGGGTCTTCTTCTGCCTTCTCTGGTATTCCTGAAAACATAAAGTTGTCCCTCATGCCTGAAGCTCGATGACAGTTCTTTTGATTTTTGTTTTTGTTTTTGTAATTTTCCTCCAAGAGTCGGGTCATTCCGTCCATGAGGGATTTCACCAACTCTTTGACAATGGTGTTTTCAGCAGTGAGTGTTTCCCCCTGCTGCTGGCCGAACTTAACAGACTCGCGCAGCACCTGAAAGTCTTTATTAAGGATTTCCAGGAGGGCCAGTCATGCGTCAAAGCTGGACTATGGACGCCAAAATCTCCACCATGCCACTGTTTTGTTTTGTGGAGAAGCTGGTTCCAGTGAGTCTTTGGGGCCGCTTCGTTTCAAGAATGGTGTTTCTTTGCTGCTGGAGGGAGTCTGTGCGTTGTTACCTGGTTTACCCATAAAGACACATTCGAAACACTTGTCAATATACTGTTGCAAACTGTCCAGGTCTTCCTTCCTTACTTCTCTTCATCCAGAGTGGTTCAATTCAATTCAATTTTATTTCGACAGCACCAAATCACAACAACAGTCTCCTCAAGGTGCTTTATATTGTAAGGTAGACCCTACAGTACAATAATACATACAGAGAAAAACCCAACAATCATATGACCCCTATGAGCAAGCACGTTGGCAACAGTGGGAAGGAAAAACTCCCTTTTAACAGCAAGAAACCTCCAGCAGAACCAGGCTCAGGGTGAAGAGGCCATCTGCCCCGACTGGTTGGAGTGAGAGAAGGAAGACAGGACAAAAGACATGCTGTGGAAGAGAGCCAGAGATTAATAACAAGTATGATTCAATGCAGAGAGGTCTATTAACACATAGTGAGTGAGAAAGGTGACTGAAAAAGAGGTACTCAAAGCATCATGGGAATCCCCCAGCAGCCTACACCTATTGCAGGATAACTAAGGGAGGATTCAGGGTCACCTGATCCAGCCCTAACTATATATTAGGATGAAATATCTTTGTTATTATACTAGACAGTAGTTGCTTCTATTCTACAAGAATGGTGTTTTTCTCTTTTTCACAACTCTGCCAGTACCTCATAAGAGTAATTCACTTGAAGTCTTTTCTTCTTTCACCATTTCAGTAAAAGTAACTGTTTGTCATGATTTCTCACTTCCAGACTGGCTCAGCAGCTAAGCAACCTACTGGGAATGCTCCTAAATGTTCTTGATGGCCATCCCAGTAGATTCATAGTGACAAATGTCATTTTGTTAATTGTGCTAAAAGCACAGTAGAACCTGCAGCGTAACTGGTTATATACTGATGCAACCTGCCGCATAGCATTTTGACTACTGGTATTGTGAGCACAAACATTACTTTGTCATTTTTAATTACAATTTTAACCAAGTCTTGGAAAGGATAAGAGTTGTGATGTTGCTGTCAGACTGCCACTGTCAGACTGTCCTGTGATTGTTCTGTTTGTCACTCCGTCTCCACCCATGTTTCTAATTTCTGCTTTATGTCAAGGTTCAGTGTGATCATTGTCTGTTTCCTCTAACCTCCTCTGTGTCTGTCTTTGTCTTCTTTTCTCTGCCTGATCTCAGAATAAGGAGGGGTCATATCTGGGCCCCTATTATGTAGTAAGTAGTAGCCTCTATAGTCTGCTTGCTCAGCCAACGCTGCATAACTCACCAATGCATAGTCAGCACTTCTGAGTGCTGACTATCAGTTTCCAGCTTCAGTGTATTCCATTGACATTAAAATGCAACATTTAATTGTAACGATACGCTGATTCAGGTTTAGCACAAATCAGTAAAGAAAAGCATCCTGCTACAACAGACTGCATCTGAATCCATGTTGGCAAATGTCTTAATTACTGAGAAGAAACAGTGCATGTGAGCTGACTGCTTGTGTTTTCTCCTAAAACCATCACTTCTCATATACTCTGTCCCCTGTGTTCTCTCTTACATCTGCAGTATGGATAAAAATGGAACAATGACCATTGACTGGAATGAGTGGCGGGACTACCACCTCCTGCATCCAGCTGAAAACATTCCTGAGATTATTCTTTATTGGAAACACTCCTCGGTACACACTCCTCCTCTCCATCCTGTAGCAACACAACAATCACAAAGCAAATCACATGTTTTCCACTTGTTTTTAATTGTGTACAGATTGTATGTGATGTGCATGTTGACATGTTGATTCATTTTAAATGACTGAAAAAATAACAAAGAAATGTCCAAATGAAAAAATTAGCCAGTTTATTAATCAAACAATTCTTGCACCTTTCTCACTGTAGCATCACACTGACATTTACAAAAAAAAAACTATAGTTTGTACTTAACAGTCTGTGGAAGTGCATAATGCTGATACATATTTAATAAGGACTAATTGTGATCCCAATTTTGGGTGCTGCTATTATAGGACAGAAATGTCTAAAGGATATGAGGAAAATTTAAGTAATGGTGACACTAATCCCACTGGAATAAGGGGGTTTTTTGTTTTGTTTTTTTTGGTTGTCTGGTATTTTCTCATGATGTTCCCGTCACTGCTGTAACTCGTGTGTCCAGGCTAAAAACGGCTGCCTTCTCCACAGATCTTTGATGTAGGGGAGAGTCTGATGGTTCCTGATGAGTTCACAGCAGAGGAGAAGAAAATGGGTATGCTATGGCGACACCTAGTGGCTGGAGGAGGGGCTGGTGCAGTGTCTCGAACTTGCACAGCACCACTGGACCGTCTCAAAGTTCTAATGCAGGTAAAACACAACTTATGGAGTTTTCATTTTTGTCAGTTAAAGGAGAGGACAGCTAATAAGCATTTCATCCCACGCGCCCAGGTTCACTCCTCCAAGAGCAACAGTATGCGTATCGCTGGTGGCTTTGCTCAGATGATCCGAGAGGGCGGAGTAAGGTCACTGTGGAGAGGCAACGGTATCAACGTCCTCAAAATTGCCCCCGAGTCTGCAATAAAGTTTGTGGCTTATGAACAGGTACACAAAACCATGCGTTAATGGAAAAGAATATGAAAGATAAAAATGATATAAGTTGCATTTTTTTGCACAGCTCATAGCAGAGCGAACTTGTTTGGTCTGATTTTTATGTTGCTGCTAAACAACATTGACATCTGTCCATCAGATTAAGCGACTAATTGGAAGTAACCAGGAGACGCTGGGCATCACAGAGAGACTGGTGGCTGGCTCTCTGGCTGGAGCGATCGCTCAGAGCAGCATATACCCCATGGAGGTGAGAGAACAATGAACACATCAATTTAACAATAGCTGTAGCTGGGAAGCAACTCTGGTCATACTTACTCTACTTACTGAAAAACACTGGACCGCTCTGCCATGGAAGCTCCTGGTGCTGTTTTTGTTCTGTCAGAAGAGGTTTAGAACTGTGGTTTTTCAGTCAGAGTGTTGGTGACTTCTAGACACTCTGCAGCCACATTCTGGAACTTTACGTGGTCTGCCACTTCGTGGCGGATTTGCTGTAGTTCCTAAACACTTCCAGGTTTCAACAACACCACTTACACTTGACCTAGAAGGGAAGAAATTTCAACTAACTTGTTACAACACTGGCATCCTGTTCAGTCAACTCTTTAGACCAAGCCATGCTTTCACAAATTGGCAGACTGCACAGTCAGTTCCTTGGCTTTATGCATCTGCCATGGGACTCAAAACACCTGAATTCAATTATTAAAATGTGTGGCCCAATATTTTCATCCATATAGCGTGTCTCAGAATGTCCTTGCCGTGTGACTGATGACCTTCAGTGTGAATGTGTGGTATATGGGAATGAGGTTCATAACATGAATTTGAAAAATGTAAATTTTATTTTTCCTCTGGCTTGTTATGTTATTGTAAGTTAGTGCAAGTACAACTGACTCCTGGGGGAAAAGTGCAGATTTTTTCATTTTTTACAAGGTGTGGCATTACTTCCTGTACACTCAGGTCCTGAAGACACGGTTAGCCCTGAGGAAGACAGGCCAATACTCGGGCATCCTAGATTGTGGTAAACATATCTTCCAGAAGGAAGGCATGGCAGCTTTCTACAAGGGCTACATCCCAAACATGCTGGGCATCATTCCCTATGCTGGCATCGACCTGGCTGTCTATGAGGTTTGCTACTATTGCTGTGTCATAGTTTTTTGTTTTGTTTGTTTTTTTATTAGTTCAGTCTGACCTCTGTGTTCACCTCTCCTCTGACAGACTCTGAAGAATTCGTGGTTGCAGCACTACGCTACAGATAGTGCTGATCCAGGAGTGTTTGTGCTACTCGCTTGTGGCACTACTTCCAGCACATGTGGCCAGTTGGCCAGCTACCCACTCGCTCTGGTCAGGACTCGAATGCAGGCACAAGGTCAGTCCCTGGAGAGCTCTACTGCACTGCATAAGACAACAAAGATATATATACACACATGCACACACAACTTTGTACAGCTGTTTTGAAGAGGGAAACTATTCACAGAGGTCCACGTGGTTATTATACCAGGTTTAATGCTGTAAAGTTGGAGATTTTAAAGTGAGAGTCTATAGGGATTGACAGCCTAAGGTGGCTACTACAAGAACTGTCGGTTTTTGCGATTAACAATGATTTGTGAATGATTAAGGTTTTCTTGTCATAGCGTATTATTATAGATTTAAAATTATATAAATATTACTCCAATTCTTTAGATTTTTGTATTCATCATCCCCTCTGAATGCAATGTTTTGTTCTCCATTTGTATTTATTCAGCGTACACCACCCGTACGCAACTTTAACAGTCACCAAAATTTTTATCCATGGCAGAATTTTGGAGGAGTCACCACTAAATGTAGACTGAAGAATTTGAAAAAGTGCTTTAGGCACTTATTCAGGATTTATTGATACAAATTCTAGTTGGAGGTGTAAAGGACAAAAGTGAAAAGATATGTTTGATGTGTTGTTTGATGGCATCATCTTCCCTTTGTTCCTACAGCTTCTCTGGGAGGAGGCCCTCAGATGAACATGACAGGACTGTTCAGACACATTATTAGGACTGAGGGACCCATAGGACTCTACCGAGGCCTGGCACCCAACTTCATGAAGGTCATCCCATCTGTCAGCATCAGCTACGTTGTCTACGAGTACCTGAAGATCACGCTGGGAGTTCAGTCAAAGTGACCAGGGAGGCAGACAGAAGAAAATAAGTGGCCAAAGGTTTTTTTGTTTGTTTGTTTGTGGTCTGAAATGACCAGCTACAGTTCAACATATTTCAGTGCAGAAAGTGAAGGACAAAGCTGAGATGTGTGATTTGAAGAGAGAAAAAAAACTTGACTGAACCCATGTCTGTCAGTTGTTCTCTTAAGCTTTCTTTTAGCAGCTCGGTGGTATTTCAGCACCTGTGAGTCTTAGCTTAACAAATGCTTACATGACTCTAAATTACTGGTAGAACTGGAACATGTCCCTGCTGCTGAGTACTGTGAAAGGAACAGTCCTGCGTCTCTGTGGAAAGGAAGAATTTTGATCTTGGTGGGCTTTGCTCAGTCATGGCACTACATCGTCATATAGCTGATAGCGTATGATATCATAGGCTATCAGCTTTGTCTATGAAGCTGTAATTGGATTTAAAACGGTAGATAAATGGTTGATTTGGCTGCATTAAAACAGAGATGATACAAACAAGAGAAACTAGTTTACTTTAAGCTAAAATCAGTATATAATGAAATAAAGGATTAACATGATCCAAAATGATTGGGGCCATTCTAGCAAAAAATAATTACAGAACCAAGGGAAGCTTTCACTATCTCTGAGATTAAAGTAATAAGCATTCTCATTTGTGAGGCTTAAAATAGTTATTATCGATGTCCTATGAAGGGATATTGCTGTAAACCGAGGAAACCAACTCAGACAATGTGACACTTGCTTTTTTCACCTGTTCACTAACTTGTTAGTGTGTCATTCATATTATAAAAATGGGAATAGCCGCTACAACTTGAGCCATTGCTTAGTGCAGTCTCATTCTGATCCCTGAGCTGAGAATTTTTTGTTTCCATTGGCATCTTGGTGTTTTGAAACTTGATGAACGCAGGGTAAATCTGACCATACGTTAATTGTCCAAGGACTTAGTGGACATCCTGGATAAGCTTCCTTTCTGACTCTTAGAGCAATCGTTACTTACAAGGTAAGGTAAACTTCATGTTGAATTCGGTATGAAGTGAGGCCCATAAAGGAAAGTGTTTACTGAGGTCACATAAAAAGGGTGCTGAAGGCCGTTTTCCCATAGACCTGTATATAACCACAAGTCTTTGCAGTCAGAAGAATGTAGGAAAAGGCATTAAAAAGAAGGCAGGTTTAAGGCACTTCAGCACTGACTTCACTTTTCAGACCAAGAAGCTGTGTCCATATGTCACCCCCACAGTATCTTTGTATGATTGAATTGATGTGGTTTCTTGGCAAAAAAGAAAAAAACCAATTATTTGCCAGACCATAAATCTGTGACTTTGGTCTGATCAGTTCTGATGTGTGTAGTTTTTTTCTTTCTTTCTTTACCACTACAATCATCGAGAATATTCAAGTTTTTTTCTTGCATACTTGTCACTTCAGTCTCAGTTTTTTCAATTTAAAAACATTATCCACTGTCATTTAATGTCTGCTTCTTCTTTTTTTAAATGTAGAATGGCCCTAATAAGGACTTTTATATAACTTTGCAAAGGAATTGCACAGAAAAATAGAAAAAAAGGCTATGAAACCATAACAGAACGATCAGTAATCAGTTTTGTTTTAATTTCAGCAGAACCAACATGATCTGACCATAACAGACGTATTATGCAGAATTCTGTTTTAAGAGAGAAAGAAGGCCACCACAGCAAACAAAACAGTGGTACAGGGAGAGTATTATGAGCAGGAGCAGTCACTGACCCAAGAAACCAGCATTGTTGAGCCACAAAGCAGTAATGTCCATGCATTGAAAAGGTTTGCACTCATAATGCTAATCCGAAACAACAGACACCTGTGCATGGTTTTTCAAATTGAAAAATGCTTAACCCAAAAACTTTATTGACTTCCTTTCAGCTGAAGTTGAAACTGAGTGTTGTGTTATCACACTGATCTTATTTTGCTAACACGCCCCAGAGCGGCATTCGGTTTCTCAAAAGCTTCACCTCTCAAAACTGTAATGGAACTTGATTATTGTAAATGAAAGTCATGTTTCCATTTTTGTATAAACACTCCATAAAAATAAGTGGTACGACGCCCAGGTAGCACTCTCCACCTGACTGATGTCTGTATTATATCATCATCTCAAGAGTGCCTTGTGTGCCAAGCCTTACATGCATAAATGCACCTGAACACTATAGGATAGCATTCCTTTTTTACTTTAAATGTATTTACTACTGTATTCATTTATTTATTTTTACAGAGAAGTCAAGAGGATTGACTGAAATGGTGTGAAATTGTTATTTAGTGCTTTTGCTGTTTTCAGAGTACTCATGATAATGGTGGCAGTATTTTTATTTTTGGCTTTAATAGACTTTAACAGACCTTCAGTTATACAGGAGCCCAAAATGTTTCAAATGAAAACAGTGAATAAAATTGGATAAATGCTAAATTGTTTAAAATATATACGTTACAATTCTATATATTCAGTTTTCTATTAGATTTTTATTTAAGTAAATGCAATTTTTGCTTTGTTAATTATTTTATTTTGTCAATTAAGTCAGTGACATCAATCCTATTAACATACAGAAAAACAGCAATGAAAACATTTCTCTCTCCTTGGCAGTAATGAATAAAGCTGTGGAAGTGACTGAATTAACCCACTGAGATTAGCTCCTGCTGTACTGGTTCTTAATGTGAATGTTAAAGATATTGCATGAGGTTTGAAAGAGAACGAGCTCAAATCCCTGTACAGATGATAGGTTGTAAAATAACACAAGCACCTACCTAACTACCTGCCGTTATATTAGCTATACTGGTCATTTAGAGGGTTGCATCCCTGGCTATGTAGCTAAGTATGAAGATGATACTGAGTCTGTTAACTATGTTTATTTATAGCAGCATCTACATAGTTAGACATGCTAACGGGCACTAATTGCACTTGCTAACGAATGGATAGGCAAGAGGACAAGGAGCAAAAAAAGTCAAAGAACGTAAAAATTCCACTATTATATAAAATGTTTGAAACAAACAGGGAAGAATTATGCTAAATAAAAACTTTTACATGTTTAACAATTTAGTTTTTTTAACCTGTTTGTTATAACTCTTAAAATGACTAATTTATTTAATGTTGAATATGTTGGGCCTGACAACATTGAATTCATATCTGTGTGTATCATTATTAGGATGATAAAACACTACTAACCCTACAAACACATGACTTCAGCTTGGAAGCGAGAGAGGTGGATTGTGGACAGGTTTTCAATATACTGAATCAAGTGTGTGTGCATAGTACTAGAATAAACATGAAGAAGCCAGTTGCCCGGATGTATAAACCAATGTGCTGTACAATTTGTGTGTTTCTCTGGTAGAGCTGCAGTCCCACACGCTGGACTGTCTGGTTGTGATCTTCAGAATGTGGGCTGCTCTCGGGAGCTGATTGACTCCAGCACCATGTCTGCTTAAGTCATCACCCTGTCTTTCTAGCAGACAGAGAAGCAATTATGGGCCTACACTTGCTTATTTGAGAGTTGAACCTCATTGATGTTGAATAACAGCAAATAAGTGAATGGATGACAAATACTTTATTCTTAATGTCAGTGTCTGACTGTCTCATGCCTTTATTTCTGGCACGACTGTTGTGTTTCACACTCCTCGCTCTGTTATTGCGTATCATGCATAAAGCAGTGACACAGAATGTCATTTTGTGGCTGTGTGTAAATGTTTTCTGTATTTGTACCGTGAAAGGTAATGCTGCAGTGTCTTAAAAGTAGCCACGTGTTGGCTGTATGCTGTACTGACCAACAGCCAATTAGGCAGACCCAGTGGTAGTGCTACCTATACAAACTAAAGGCTACGCTATTCATAAATGGTGGCCTAGTTTACAAAATATATACACTTTATATATATTTGTATTTTATTTTATTATGCTAGCTGTAAGTGAATGAGTATGTGAGTACATGTATAGTAGTTGTCTGTTTGAAGCCCCTGCCACTCAGAGTGTTGAGTTGAAACAAATATTTATGCTTTAATGAGTTCAGCTGTTAAATAAAGTAGTTCCTGACTAACTGTTTCTCTTTTGTTTGAAAACTTAAAGCATTGACATCCTAAGCTCCTGTAAATATGGAACTGCAAAATCACATCAAACTCCAGCAGTGGAAGACGTCCTTGCACAATTGTTAGGCAATTTGTAATTGTCAAGATGATCGTTATTGTTGATCAAATACAAAAGTTTCAGTCAATCCAAAAAGAAAACTGGCCTTTGTCTTTTCCATGAGGGACTTGATCAAAACATCGCGATGCAGTGGGCTATATTATAACTAGTACATAACATGGATACATCGTCCCCATTTCCATATCCTTCACCAAATTTTCATCAAATCCATGACTTGAGGGTTTTTAAGTTTGTTAAATATGTGACTTTTCACTCTGACTCTGAGGTAGAGACCCAGGTTAACATATCCTCACTCACTGTGTCTGCCTCAAAGGAAGCTTAATGCCTAGTGACAGTAAGAGAAGACTTCAAAATAAATGGCACCTGGCACAAAATAATTTCACATTCACTCAGACATTAAAAAACTAATCTGAAGTGCTGTCAACTTGGGATTCCTGGTCTGGTGACTCGGATAAATTTATCCTCAGTAGCAAGAGGTGACTCTTGGTCTTCCTTTCCTGTGGCGGTCCAGATGTGAGCCAGTTTCATCATAGCACTTGATGGGTTTTTGCGACTGCACTTGGGGACACATTCAAGGTTTTGGGAATTTTCTGTCTGACTGACCTTCAGTATTTAAAGTAATGATGGAATGTTATTTCCCTTTACTTAGCTGATTGGTTCTTGCCATAATATAAATTTTAACAGTTGTCAAATAGGGATGTCAGCTGTGTACCAACCTGATTTCTGCACAATACAACCGATGGTCCCAACCCCATTAAGAAGACAAGAAATTCCACATATGAACCCTGACAAGGCACACCTGTGAAGTGAAAACCATTACAGGTGACTAAATCACATGAAGCTCAGTGAGAGAAGGCCAAGGGTTTGCAGTGCTGTCGATAAAGCAAAGGGTGGCTACTTTGAGGACTCTAAAATATGAGACATATTTAGAGTTATTTATCAATTGTTTCTTTGCTACATAATTCCATACATCTTGCTTCCTATATTTGATGCCTTTAGTTTGTATCTACAATGTAGAAAGTAGTAAAAATAAAGAAAAACCTTTTGACTGCTATGTATATATTTAACTGTGTATATATATTTAACTTAGTTACACTACAAAACAACTTTAGTCTGACCGTGTTTTTCTGTTTTTTTTAGTGGATGCGGATTTAACCACAGTGTGCAGTCAGGTGACCAGACGCTGAGTTAACCGCTTTTGTCGTGAATTTGCTGTCGTGGCCTCTGGTCTCGTGGCGTGGTGTGACTGAGAGGAAGCAGTAAACACGTTTTGACTTCTGTAAACATGGAAGTGCATAAAGACGCTTTTGACTTGCCTGTCTCATACAGTGTATCCTGTATGAGACAGGATCCCTGAGAGCTGCAGTCACGAGTTGTTCCTGACATTCAGTCACTTCCTCCGGAGCAGCGTGTTTCTGCTGCCTGATCGGAGGAGGAAGTTGAATATGTATTGATATAAAATTGTTTCGGACTAAAACGCAAAATGCCTTCTTTTGAGCAAGTGAAGCAGAGTTTGGAGAGCGCAGGGCAGGCGCACGTCCTGCAGTTTTGGCCGGAGCTGTGTGAGGAGGAGAGGGACGTTTTCCTCGAGGAGCTGGCTCAGCTGGACCTGAAGGGGCTGAAGGATCACTGTGAAGGGGCCACGAAGGCTGCAGCCTCCCCGCCTGACAGTTTGGATCAGCACATAGAACCGATCCCCCCTGAGTTCATCGGCAGCGTGAAGAAAAGTGGGAGAGACTCTCTAGAAGAGTGGGAAAGACGAGGTGAATGTAAAATATACATTTGGTGCACCTTTGGTGAACAACTAACGCGTTAAGAGACGGAACGGGGCAAAAGTACAGACAGTTGTTACATAAGTACTAAGTACAGATACTGAGTGTTAAAATACTCGGCTCGAACATCTGTTGTGTAGAACACAATCAGAGGAAAACGACAAACTCGCGCTTTGACGGACTGGTTCTTATGGAGCGCTTTTCTACTCCGAGCACTCAAAGCGCTTTATGCAACTTGCCTCATTCACCTATTCACACCAGCACTTTTTGTCTGTGTGTTTTTTTTTTTCTATGTAAGTGATTTCCATCTAACATTCACACACACGTTCATACATCGGAGAGCAACTTGGGGTCAGTATCTTGCCCAAGGATATTTGTTATGCAGACAGGGATCAAACCACCAACCTTCCGATTAGCAGATGACCTGCTCTACCTCCAAAAAATGGGCACAAATGTTTGGTGGGCTCTAGTAATCATCATCATATAGGAACGTGTACGCAGAACAGTTCAAAATGGCGAGCACTTTAAAGTTACTTGCAGTGTTTTCATACTAAATTGGTTGAAAAATAATTGTTTTAATTTACTTTGGAAGTACTTTAGCCACCAGCTACCTGGCTTTAGGAGTGATAACCAGCCTTAGCAGTGTAGGGGAAAAGGGGGGGATGGTGGTAAAATATTTCATTTTCTTATGATGGAAAGGTTAAGAGAATATACTTAGTTTTTTTTGTTGGGGTTTTGTTTTTTTGTTTGTTTTGTTGTTGTTGTTTTTTGGGGGTTTTTTTGCATTTCCTGATTGGGCCACCAACTATAGATGGAAACCTGAGCATGTGCACAGAATGCTAATTTGTTTAGGAGTTAAAATTGGATTTGACGAGGTGTGGGGGTGCTAAAATCAGTTGTAGTGGCACAGCATGGTGAAAAGAATAACAAGTCGTAACAATTTCTCTTGTGAGTTCCAGTAGATTTTCTGAGTACAGACAATGATGATGAGATGTGCTGCTGCTGCTCTGAGTTTACTGCTCTTTCCACAACTCAGTTAATCCAAATATAAGCACATGTTACATGAGACGACATGGCGGATTTCCAAATCCTCTACATTATAACCCTGAAATTCAGTGAGTTAATCTGATAAGCAACATCAGCTTAAATTCAAATTGATGTCTGCATCTATAATAAAGTTAATAAGCCATACAATGAAGATATGGGAAAGAGCTGTTGTAGCTAGGCTAAGAAGAGAGATGAAAATCAGAGAACAGAACAGATCTGATGTTTGCTTTGAGGGTGTTGATGGAGAAGTACAGAGAAGGTTGGAAGGAGCTTCGCATGTCTTTGTGGATCAAGAGAAAGTATAGGACAGGGTGCCAAGAGAGGAACTGTGATACTGCATGAGGAAGTCGAGAGTGGCAGACATGTGAGAGTGGTGCAGGACATGCATGAGGACAGTGAGACAGTGGTGAGCTGTGCGTGAAGAGTGACAGATCAGTTAAAGGTGAAGCTACAGACTTTGGTTGCACAAGAGAGGTGAAGAAAAGAGTGGCGGCAGTGTGGAGATGAGTGTCGGGGGGATTTGTGACAGAAAGAGAGCAGCAAGAGTGAAAGAGATTTTACAGAAGAGTGAGCTACTGTGAGGTTTTTTTTTTTTTTCAGGCTTAGATTTTAATCATTTTGTTGACCATATTTTGATGAGATGGTGAAATGGTAAGGGCTAACAATAGCAACCTTGGATAGGAAGCACAAACTCCTTTAGTGGCGCTACCACATCCCAGGGCATATTATTTGTTAAGTCCTTAATCTTCCAGTATCCTAGCGCAAACGCAGTTAAGAGGTCCTGTTCACTGTGGCCAAGTAGATGTCAATCTGCTACAGCTGCCTGTAGACGCAGGCAGACTCACACATAACTTTAGGCCTTAAAAGAGTGGTTATTTAGATTTATTTTTTTTTAAATCCTCTCTTAAATTGAGACTATAGAGAAATGTTTGTTTACATATAATAATTTTATTCTGATTATTACTTCTTTTTTTTTTTTAATTTCCAATTCAAGTCAGAGCTGTTTGCCCTGGCAGTACTTTAAAAGCTATGACATGAAATGATCTGACACTGGGCTGTCATTGCTTCACTGCTGTCCTCTGTGGCTGTCACGAGTAAGCACTGCTTGGTTATGACAGAAAATAAAACTGAGTAATTTCTAAGCTCCACAAAATTAATCTCTAAACAACGCTTCTATAAAATTATGAATAGAGTAATAAGTTAGTTATTGTTATATAATTATACATTAAAATAAGTTATTGTTATAAAAAAGTATAAGTTATATAAGTAAACAATTCCCTTATATGTGCTTCTGCTCATTTGAGCTTTTTTTTTCCATAACAGGTCTGCTGCAAATCTCCGAGAATTCTGTTGGAGTCCTGCTCTTGGCTGGTGGTCAGGGGACCCGTCTTGGTGTTCAGTACCCTAAAGGAATGTACAATGTTGGGCTGCTGAGTGGTAAAACTTTGTATCAGATCCAGGCAGAACGCATTTGCAAAATCCAAGAGCTTGCAGACAGCAAGCATGGCTCTAAATGCACTGTTCCATGGTAAGGTCCTCTTGCTCTGCTAATCTGATCAAGTGTAAGCGTATATACTCGAAGTCAAAGTAAAAATCCTGGTGCATTTTCTCTTTCTGTAAGTTGTTTTAATGTTAACTTTCTCAATAAAGTTAACATTGATTTGAAAACGTGGCTGTGGTTCATGTGGTTGAGAAGGTCGTCTACTAATCCAAAGGTCCGCTTGCCAAAGTGTTCTTGGCCAAGACACTGATCCCCAGGTTGTCCATGCATCCATCGGAGTGTGAGAATGTTTGTGAATGTTAGAAAGCATTTAGGCATGAATAAAAGCACTGTATTAGTGTGTGCGTGATTGTAGTAGAAAGTATTTTAAGTGCTCAACTAAGTAGAGCACGACTTCCTTTAGCGTTTACGTGGATAATAGTTTTAATTTTTCAAAACATTTCTTTAAATAGATTTTGCTAATGCTGCATTCAGCTTAACCCAGCATTTAACCCCCAAAACAGGAGTTCTACAATAGTCCTCCATTGCTGCAGACTGTGTATAATTTCTACCCTCTGTGCTCTTCAGGTACATAATGACCAGTGAATTCACTCTGGCTCCGACTGAGACTTTTTTTAAGGAGAACAACTATTTTGGTCTGGAACCAACAAACATCATTATGTTTGAGCAAAGAATGATTCCAGCTGTGACGTTTGATGGAAAAGTCATCTTGAAGGATAAAGGGAAGATAGCCATGGCCCCAGGTGGGTGCATATGGTGTTACACAGACGAATCAGAAAAAAATATCAGTGGAGTTATTTAAACTTTGGTTTCAGATGGTAATGGAGGTCTGTACCAGGCACTGGTGGATAATAAGGTGCTGGAGGACATGAAGAAAAGGGGAGTAAAGTACCTGCATGTGTACTGCGTGGACAACATTCTGGTCAAGATGGCCGATCCTGTGTTTATTGGCTTCTGTGTGAGCAAGGGGGCTGACTGTGGGGCCAAGGTGGAGTAATACAGCATCACACAGTATATACGAAAGAATACATTAAGATGTCTTTTACATTGTAATTGAATAATAGAAGGATTATATTTTGTGGAATGTGATTTTTTTGGTTTTTTGGGGGGGGGTTGTTTAAAAAAAAAAAGCAGTCCTTTTGTTGCTTATGAATATTTTCTTTTGACTCTCATGTTAAATGAAGTTACTTTGGATATCAGTCCAACCCTTCACCTACAATAAATCGTACATAACTGTGTCCAGTACGAGAATCTGTGTAGTCATTAGAGCAGACTGCATATAGCCAAGTGATTGGCTGTACATGAGGACAAAATGCTAATAGTTTCCCCTAATTCTTCCTGTTCATCCACCTCTGTCTTGCATCAGGTGGTGGAGAAGGCGTACCCTACGGAGCCGGTTGGTGTGGTTTGCAGAGTACGAGGGGTATCCCAGGTGGTCGAGTACAGTGAGATCCAGCCACAGACGGCTGAACTGCGAGAACCTGGAGGAGAGTTGGTCTACAGTGCTGGAAACATCTGCAATCACTTCTTTACCAGGAGCTTCCTGCAGGATGTGGCAGAGTAAGGGGCAGCATAACATTATAAACAACTGAATGACAGGTTTTAGTAGTAGACAAATGACAAAAAAAATTAAGACAGAACAAATTTGAGCTCTTTTTATTCTGCAAGTTACACTTACAGTAAAGATCTGGCTGATTCAGTGTGATCTATGCTAGATGTTTGCTAAAGAGTCCACAAATAGACCAAAACAGTATATTAGTTCATCCATCTCTACTTTCCCTTCCTGTTGGGATATCTTAGCTTCAATTAGTTTCTACTGAGCACACGTAAACCTCTAAGATCTACTTTCACAGGTAGTAGTTGCTATAGTTCAGTGATTCTCACTTCATAATCATTATTGGGGAGTGCTTGCTTTGTGAAAAGAAATGTGGCTGGAGTTTGTTTTAGAACTTAGATTTTATGCTATTTATGCCTTTTTTTGCAGCTCTTTTTTAAAAACTAATTCTTTTAAACTGTATTTATTCTTTTTAAACTGTATTGCTTATTGCACTGTAGAGGCTGGTGAGAAACAGTATTTCGTTTCAGGCTGGGTAATACCATACGAAATGACAATAAACATCTTGAGTCTTGTAGGGATCTGCAGCAATGTTTAGGTGTGCAGTACAGTTTTATGCAAAAGTCTTAAGCCACTACTTTGTCACTAATTTTCAGTCCAGTCCTTGAACCTGATCTCTTTTTTTTTGTTTGTTTGTTAAGACCAGTGTTAACACTAATCTATGACTCATCCGAGCATAAAAGGCTATTTAACTGAAGGGATGAGTCGGTACTTTGTTTGCTGATAACTGACAACTTACTTGGCAAAGAACCAATTTGAAGTTGTATTTTTAAGCATGTTGTTGCTAGCAGCTGTCAAAAAACATAATTTGTTCCAATTTCCTTAATTGAATCTACAAAAAATCCAAAATATAACAGTTTGGCAAGCATAATGTAGTGGTTTTTTTTCCAACAACAAATAACTTTTAGCTGAAATCTTGACATGGCATGCAGTATATCCTTATGATTATGGAAGGATCTATCCTGAAGTACCATTAATGAATCCAAAATTTCCAGGGTCTTAACACGTTTTTCACTGCCAAATTAACCAGATTTTAATTATACAGCTATTGAACTTCCTTGCTCCTTGAGTATGAGACCTTTATTCCAGCCTTCCATTTTTATGGTCTTCCATTTTTGTTTGGTGCTGCTAACATTTTTCATCTTTTAGGAAATATAAAGACCAACTGAAGCAACATGTTGCCTTAAAGAAAGTGCCCTTTGTTGACACACAAGGCGTTCAAGTCAAACCGTCCAAATCCAATGGCATAAAGATGGAGAAGTTTGTTTTTGACGTCTTCCCATTCTCAAGGTATTAATTGCTCTACATTATTTTTTAGTTTGTGTTTACACATGTTGTTTTTACTGTATATGTAATTTGAAATTAATTAAAAATTTACTCCCTTGTATTTGGAAGGAACTTCGTTGTGTTTGAAGTTGTCAGGGAGGATGAATTTTCCCCCCTGAAAAATGCAGATGGCTCAGCCACAGACAGCCCGACCACAGCCAGAAACTCTCTGCTGGCTCAACACTGCCGCTGGGCCACATCTGCTGGAGCGACACTGTTGGATAAATATGGGAATCCCCTTCCTCTTCCCAGGTCAGAGATGCTCCTATGTACACTACACCCTAAGGAGCCAATTTGTTGTTACTACTATTGGAATCACAATTAAAGTAATAATGTTATTCATTTTAAAAAAGACAAATGCCTCTTAATTTTCAGTTTTCGAATCAATAGTGAGATGATAAAATGAATACATGTCTGCAGTCTGCCTAAAGCTGAGCTTAATTCAGCACAAATACTGAAAGAAGAACCAACACGCCACACAGAACCTTCGAAGTTCACTAAAGAATTCCTGTGTTGTACACAGAAAAAAATTATCGGGACTCTGGTTGTGTCCAAACCATTTCCCAGAGAGTGCCCTACAATCACTGTCTGCCTATATAAAGATGTAAAGTTACCATTGTACAGTAACCCTAAAAGCTGCAACAGAATACAAATACTCTGTGGCATGTAGCTCTTTTTAAAATGTATGTTAGTGTTGTTTTCAGGCTGACAAAAAAAAGAAAAAGAAACCTATTATATAAATCTTAAATTGTGCATTATTCATCCTGCAGCGTGTCAGCTGATGACAGTCCTCCGGCTCAATGTGAGATTTCACCGCTTGTCTCGTACTTTGGAGAGGTGAGAACAGTGTGTTAAATTGGGGAACCCTGCAGAGTACTTAGAGACAACAATTCTTTCTCGTATTATAGATACACTGTGGACAAAAAGTAGTCAGTAAATAATTTCTAGTTTTGCTCATGACTTAATTCTTGTCTCATCTCCTCTGTCAGGGTCTGGAGCAGCTGCTGAAAGGAAGGACAATTCATATTCCCTTTGTTCTGGATGAAAAGCAAGCCAAAAAGTTGCAAGCTCAGTAGCTTTTTTTTGTCATTTAGAGAGTTTTTTGACATTCCAACACAGTAGATTGCAGCTTAGAGGTGTGTGACAGGACTGCAACAAAGACTGCTCAGTGTTTTTGTTTTTTGTTTTTGTTTTTGTTTTTTTAATTTTGAATTGTATGTAATTATGATCATATCCAATTGTCACTTTGATAACCTGCAATGTGATGTCATTCCCTGGGGGGGGATTCTAAAAGGAAAAAAAATTGATCCACAAAAAATAAAAGAATATCAAAAATAAACCATTTTCATCTTTTTTGTCTTTTGACAATCGAGAATACATATGTGTGAATGACAGGGAGACATGTGGATGAGTGAAGATGCATGTGGGTTACTTACTACCTTGGGTTAACCCCCCGCCCCCATAGAGCCCCATGAGGGAGGGTGTTTTATTGACTGATACAGTCACTTAGATAATGAAGTATTTTAACTTGATTGTATAAGAAACACAATATGTTAATGAAACAGTCTACTTACTGAGCACATCTGGCTGTTAGGTCATGAAATCACCCCCTATTATGCAAACGTTGAGAGAGGCAAAAATATGGGCACAAACAGACTTTAATAGATACCGCTACTTACAGATTAAAAATAATAATACATAACTCTCCCACAGTTACATTAAGATGACTTTTTTCCCCCAACTTTTCATATATATGTGAAAATATGAAGATGAGGTATCATCACCTCATGTAGCTACTTGGGAGCCATTTTGGTAAGGTCTTATCTGATTAGGTACATTTATGGAAGCAAAATAGCCCTAAATGTCACATTTGACAAGTGCATGTTTCCTGATATGGCTTCTAACACGTCTGTTTAAGAAATGATGTAAAAATCGCCGTTTAATAAGTCAGAACGCCGTACTTTACGTCAAAGACTGGCGCCTTGAACGCCCCTTCTGAGTGGCGAAAAAAGGCCGTTTTTCCCGGTCTTTGAACGCCGCTTTTCCCGACACTCACAAAAAACGGCGTACGCAGCTGCATATGACGTAAAAAACGGCGTTCGTAGACCGGGAAAAGCGGCGTTTTTTCCGCGACTCAGAAGGGGCGTTCAAGGCGCCAGTCTCTGGCGTAAAATACTGCGCTCTGTCGGGGCGTTCTGACTTACTATTTTTATGTCATTTCTTAAACAGACGGGTTAGAAAATTGGGGAATTTTTGCCTAGATGGCTTGCCATACTAATCGCTGCTACTGTGAGCCGTTGGCAGGACAAAAACAAATCCACTTGAAGAAAGCGAGCGGGATGTGTTACTTTCCAGCTGCCGAAACTCGACATATGTAATATGTCCTGGGTAGAAAAAATATTCAACGATTTGATTCGGTCGTAACAAATCGTTGAATACTCTGACGACATTACGGCTTTATGACGCTTGCCCAGCAAAGAGACTGGTGTTGTCGTTTATCAGCTCCATTTGCATGTTGGATGGCTGATCTATTATGCTAGGAACATGTTCAAAAATGTTTTCGGCTCAGGGTTTCTGGTGAGAACATCACATGTGATTTTGACATGGGTCATTACGTTAATCCTCTTCCTACATGATACAGGTGAATCTATCACTTTACATCCATAGGCTTTGACTCTACAATCGCTCGCACACCCCTGGGAGCTGTGGTGGTGTTAAGTGTGTGTGTGATTTGTTCACAGAGCTGAGGAAGCAGGAGGAGACGGGCCAGCTTGTCCAGCCCGTGCTCTTCGTCCTGCTGGTGCTGTTGTCTGTGCTGCTGTACTTTGCGGTCTCTCTGATGGACCCGGGTTTCATCCTGTCTGATGACACGGACTTGCAGGTGAGCACGAGCCTACTGTACATTCCTGTTATCACTCCCACTTTTTACCTTTGTGTCGTGATGGTTTCAGGGTTCGAAGCAGCTTGAATGTTTACGTTGCTGGTTAAAAAAAACCTGATTAAAAAAAGATATCTTAAAAGATAATCGTGTGTAAGGCAGTGCCAAAACAATAATGATAACAATCATTTATTTTAGGCGAACTAACACTCTGCCAGTTCAGTTTTATTTATATAGCCCCCAATCACAGCAACAGTCCCCTAAAGTTGCTTAATATTGTAAGGTCTTAAACATAAATGAGCTGTGGGCCACTGCTGGCACTGTCATCTCATATGAGGGCCACTTTAGTGTTCAAGTAGTACAAAAACAAACCAAACAAGAAAACACCCACAAATATTTCCAAAAATGTAGTGTTTTGTGTGTTTGTTTTAAATTTCAAATATTGTATAACAAGACAAAACTGCCAGTGTTAACAGTTTTTTTTCTCACTCTTAACTAACTGAAGCCTTTCATTGAACTACCAAATAACGAAATTGGTACTCTCTTTCTGGCCAGACACGTGTTCGTATTTAACAAACTAAAAATGCAGACATAAGTGTACACATTAGTTTTTGACTGCTAGTGAAAATTGTTTTCCTCACAAATAACTCTCTCACTGAACTAACACAGCCAATCCCTCAACATGTTTGTACTCTCTTGCCTTCATATTAAATCATTTTTTGCTTTTTAAAGAACTTATTTTAACATTGCACTCAACAACAAACAAATCTTCCCTAACAAAAGAAGTAACTTCAAGGGCCAAACTGCATTATATTTCTTCACGTCAGTATACGGGCCACAAGTAGGGGTGATGTGGTGTGAGTTTGAGACCGCTGCTCCAAAGAAAGCTATTGAGCAATAAAAGCAACCCCCCCCCTAAAAAAAAAGGGAATGGTTGTAAATATCAAATAAAATAATGTTTCTAAGATTACATTTCCTCCGTTTATTGATGCGACCCACAGGAAAGGTAAACTATTCAAAAAGAAAAGAAAAAATGTAATTTTTGTTTTAGGCCAGTAAAACCAGTGCATGTGACCTACATTACTTTTTATGTAAAGACATACAAAAGTATGTTTCAAAAATATTTACATTTATTGACACCCCCCCACTTTACAAAACAGATGATGAGCAGGCTGAGATATATTTAAAAATCAGTGCAACTTCAGCACAGTTAACATACATGCACATATACGTAGAATGGATCTACAAGTAGTGTACTGGAACTAAACAACTAAAGTACTTCAATCTCCATGATCTTTAAGATCCAGAAATATTCTGTACATCTTCACTCTTGTTTTTAGTAATGCTCGCTTCATCTCAACAGGAACAGTAGTGTATTTTATCGAAAAACTGAAGGTATTAATGATCTCACTGCAATTTTCTCATTTAGCAAGGCTATCCAGTGGGCCAGACTGTACCATTTGTCAGGGGCATTCTTTTACCCTGGCCACATGTTTGATGATCTATACTATGTTTACAAATAACATTCTCAGTTTATCTAAATAACTTGTTAGATTTGTGTGGCCCTTCATCTTGATAACCTTGATATAATGACAAAAACTAGCAATAAAAATAAAATCTTTAAAAGTCTTTCACATTGAGGCTGGTTGCCAGGAAAAAAGTAAAGGACATTTACAATATTTGTCAGTAAGTTGTCCAACACTTGACTGACACTGCTCACAACTGGGACCAACTGCAGTTTTAAAATAGTGCCTAAAAGGGAAGCTATCCGACAATGTGGGTTTGATGGAAGTCTGATTATATTAATCTGACACTGTCTCAATGATGACAAAACAATAATGCAGACTGTCACATAACTAATATTAGACCATGTGCACTGTCCCTCTGGGAAAAGGGGTCATCTTGTCCAACATATTAGGGCAATATCCCACATGAATGATGACTTATGGATGCATTCATAGTAGAATTCAAAGATGATCGACAGAACAGCCAGTGAAATAACAGTTAGTTAATAGCAGTTTTTGCAACAGAAAATGTAAAAACAGGAGTGTATAAAGACTAACTTTAGCTTCCATGTATGCTGATAAATCCTCTTTCGGCTGCTCGTGTTAGGGGTCACCAGAGTGGATCATCTGCCTTCATCTATATCTCACCTTATTCCTAGGATCCTTCTCCATCACATCAACGCACTACATGTCCTCTTCCACTAAATCCATGAATCTTCTATTTTTGCTGCTGCTGTAAAACAATTTCCCTTGTGGAATGAATAAAGTATAAATCAACATCGGGACACTTTCTTTCAAATATTCAAAAATTATAATAAAAACATGTTTATACGGTTGTTTTTTATGTCCTTACGCTAGTCTTTCTGGCTTGTTACTCTTCCAGCTGTCCCATCACCTACAACTAAAGTCTCCCCTTTTATTTTGACAGGAGCGCTCCTTCCGGTATCACCCTGGTTACGTCCCGAGTGTTTGACGCAGTTTGCCTGTCAGATGATGCTGAGGGCCGGGAGCGCCTCTTTCACACTCCCTGTGTATTTACGTACAACAGCGGGTCTCCCAGGAAGGACAAATTAAATGAACACGGCCGATGGAAACGCAGGCCTGTCTGTGATGTAAAAGCCCGGCCCGGATGTTCATTGCACTTATTGGGGGAAAACTATGACTGTTTCAAACGACTGACGATTTGGGATCCCGTTACTCCTTTCACTTTTGCGTGCATCCAAACCGGCCAGACATTCATTCATTTATAAGCTGCTGCAACCACAGTCTGGCTTTATCCGAACCCTTTACTGGAGTCTGTTTTTTTTTTTTTCTACGTCCTGCAGTGAGGATGGATACCAGGGTGTCTTTGCCCACTCATCGGCTGCTGGTACTTCTCTGCACGGCTGCTGCCCTTTTAGGGACCCGGAGCCCTTTGGCTGCAGCGGGGAGAAGCTGTTCGGACACCCGGCAGGTGTACTTGGAGAAGGGGTACAGCACAAGCACCGCTCCGCTGACTCAAATTTCTGGTAAGACGTTTCCTCTACCGCAAATCGGGAATAAATTAAACTATTAGTTCTCGGGACCCACACAGAACAGTCTGTAATGATATATATGGGGAAGGTTTAATTGTAAATTTTAAGAGTACGGTGCACTTATGTCGCAGCAGAAATGTAGGCGCATCAGCATGGGATAAAAATAACATAATGCACATTAAGGTCAGTGTAAACTCACTGCTCCACACTGCAAGCATCTTTAAAGGAATATTGTAGCAGGAAATGCCCCATAAACACAAACGCAACAAATCTCTGTAGAAAAGTGATAAAGAAGTACGAGGTGGCTCCAAACTCACTAAAACGCCCCAGAGAGCCGTTGTAGGATCACCACGGTGAGTTTTTACCCCCCAAGAGAAACAATGCAGTATGGTTTAAAACAAATTACACCCGCCCCCTCCTCCTCTCTGTGCGGTTTAAATAGGATGATTAAGGGGATGAGCAAATTGCCAACACCGGTGCAACAAAGAACCTCGCCCCTAATTAGTCTTTGCCTACTGGCTCACTGTTAAATCCCTGCATATACACCCATAGGCTCTGTTCACTGCTGATAATCTTATCTTGAGAATGAGAAGATTGGATGCGGATTACAAACACTTAGATTTTGAATAATTTGAAGTTGGTGATGGGGTAGAACAGA
This sequence comes from Etia nguti, assembly GCA_015106755.1. Taxonomy (NCBI): domain Eukaryota; kingdom Metazoa; phylum Chordata; class Actinopteri; order Cichliformes; family Cichlidae; genus Etia; species Etia nguti. The sequence goes on along the minus strand of VUQG01045100.1, from coordinate 41,396 downwards.
GTAGGAGGGGGTACAGGAAAGTGGATTTTATATGTTAAATTGTTCAAAATAAAAATGTCTGACCATGTGAGGGTGCAAATGACAGAGTGAAGATGTAGCTTACTTCTTGGAGGTTTAGCTTTGCATGTAAATCAGTGAGCGGATGTGTCAGTTCCTCTCAGACACACATAGAGCTGCTTTTAAAAGTGATTGTGAATAAAATGTATGTTTGAAGTGTTTTTCCCCTCCCCTTTCTTTCACAGCAATTTAGCTTAGTGTGTCAGGCAACTGCAGAATTGATTTTTTTTTGTGTGTGTGTGTGTGTGCATGTGTGTATGTATGTTGGGCTATCACTGCCTGAGTCTTGGCTCACTGTCCCGTGGGCCAGGGGAGCAGATGGCCGGGAGAGTGAAGGATGAAGGGAGGCAGTTTAGCAATGGAAATAGAGGGATGAGAGAGAGCTAATAGTGAGAGACGCAGGGAGAACAAAAGAGGCAGAGAGGAACATCGGCCAGGGTGGAGTTAGGAATCAGACTTTCGGCTCTATTAACAGGCGCAATATTCATGTCGGATGCAATATTATAGAAACAAAGAATTCAAGCCTTTTGCATATTTTGAGTGCTCCTGTGTGTTATCCCCCCTCCTCCTGTGTGTGGTTTGCATATATCATTACCTCAGACATATCAAAGACCCAACCTGGGCTGACAAAGAAAGACAGATTGAAGTTGAATAATTCATGCATGGAAATTAATTTTTTTCTATCACGGCGTTATCTTCAATAAGATTTCCCTACTGATCGGACTGACAAGTAGAGGAATTGACTTTCAAACTAAAAAAAAATCAGCTTTGACCTTCATAATGGAAATTGGCCTTGCACTTAATAATACATTTTAGTCATAAAAACAGCACAAAGTGCTTCACAAAACCAAGTGCATATTTAAAGTAGAAGCATATGATTACATATAGTTAACAAACCCAAGGGAATCAGATTTCTAACCATAGGTTTAACTGTGTGATCAGTCCTTGCTTTCTCTTATGGCCTGGTTTTATGTTTGTTCTAGGTGAGCACCTGCGGCTCTGTCCTCAGGACTACACTTGCTGCTCCAGTCAGATGGAGGAGACTCTGGCCCAGCAGAGTGAAAGGGACTTCCTCAAAGCAGTTTCAGACAACAGCCAGTTTCTCTTGACCACCTTTACCCAGAGACACCGCAGGTTTGACGGTGAGAGGCTGACACTTTCGTAGTTGTCGTGTTTGTAATGGGAACAGTATTTGATTTGAAGCTGATTAAAACCTAGTTATTACTTTTGATACCATAGTTTGTGAAAAAAATTACCCTCCCCAAAATTAAACCAGTGAGTTTTAATTATAAAATTACTTTCCTAATTTACTTCAGATGATACTTCTGAGCTATTAAAATTACTGCTAAATGCTTGAAGCACAGCACAGCACAGCACTGTGTATAATGGAGATATATTAGAATGCTTGTTACTTATGCAATTTCAGCAACTGTGAGGCATTTTCATACAAGTGGCGACTCACAAGAGACTTATTATAAAACTAGTTACAAATGAAGCAACCATGGCCAATCCTGCATTTTAGTCTCTAGCATTTCTTTTTAGCTCTAAAAAACATTTTCCATAATGCAGCTAAACATAATATTTAACTGGAGAAAATCCCAGTTGAGGCCTCCCATTAAAAATATATAACCTGCTTGCCTAAGCTGAATTAACTATGATTATGCTGCTATGATTTTGCCAGGGTTATACAGACATAGAAGTCTTTATGAAAAAAAGTTTCACTGGCTGGTTAGGACTAGTTTTTAATGACTTAAAAATTATAAACTTGCCTAAAGTTTTTGGAAAACCCAAATATTTTTAATAGCGCTCTGTATCTGGGAGAATATATCAGTCATTGTTTCAAATAATATGTCTACAGCTGCAGGTTTGTAGCAGCCACAGTACAGAGCTGAATTTACACTTTCTCCTCCTACCTGCAGTAGACTGCTATCACCCTTCCTCACACTTTTATATAATATATAATGATGAGTCATGTAAAGACGCTTAAGGAGTGGGAGACTGCATATGAGTCTTAAAGATGGATTTTAAATAGAGTACATTTTGTTAAACCCATTTACCAGTGTGCAGGATCGGAGCTGTTAATCTTTCAGGGAGGGGAGGAGGGTGAGGGAGCGCCTACATAGAAACCTGGCTGAGATATTAGAGAAAAAGAAGGTGCGTGACCAGTTTGTAGCTAATCACTGCTTTTTCTGTCTCTGCACAGAGTTCTTCAGAGAGCTTATAGACCTTTCAGAGAAGTCTATGAACCAGATGTTTACCAAGACCTATGGCCTGCTCTTCACCCAGAACGCACATGTCTTCCAAGAGCTTTTCCTGGAGCTTCGCAGATATTATTCTGGTTGGTTTTAACACTCCTTTGTCCACCTTGACAGTCATAGAGAGTCAGATAATTAATAATTTTGGTAAAGCTATGTCAGCTAGGTTGGACGAAAGACATTATGAAAGAATTCAATTCAGTTTTATTTATATAGCACTAAATCACAACAACAGTTGCCTCAAGGTGCTTTATATTGTAAGGCAACGATCCTACAATAAAGAAAAAAGAAAACAGAGAAAGCCCCAACAATCATATGACCCCCTATGAGCAAGTGCTTTGGTGACAGTGGGAAGGAAAAACTCCCTTTTAACAGGATGATACCGCCAGCAGAACCAGGCTCAGGGAGGCATCTGCTGCGACCGGTTGGGGTAAGGGGAGGAAGACAGGACATAGACATGCTGTGGAAGAGAGCAAGACATTATGAATAACTAATAATTAAATGCAGAGAGGTGTATAAACACATATGTTAACAAACCAAAAATGTGAGTGAAAAAGGCAACTGAAGAAGAAAGACTTCAGGAGAATTCTTGGGCAACTGATATAACCCTAACTATATGCTTTATCAAAAAGGAAAGTTTTAAGCGTAATCTTAAAAGTATTGTCTCATGACTCCAAACTGAAAGCTCGTTCCAAGGAAGAGGGGCCTGAAACTGCACATTGAAGGGCATATCCTGGTCAAGAACTACTCAAAGATCCCTCACAGTCTTACTGGAGGTCAAGTAAATACCGTATTTGTAATGTTTTTAGGGCCGAGTACAGTGGCCTCAGTTTTATCTGAATTTACAAGTAGAAAATTAGAGGTCATCCAGGTCTTTATTTCTGTAAGACATTCCTACAGTTTAACTAATTGGTGTGTATTATCTGGCTTCATGGATAGATAAAGTTGGGTGTCTAATCTAAATTAGTGAGACACCATTTCCTCTTCAGCTTATGAGTTGTCTGCTTTAAGGTGCGCATTTGAGAGTTATAGCAGGAAGTCAAGTACTTCTGATTTGAGGCTGTCTTTTTCACAGCAGCTACAGTATCCAGAGTCGTATGCAGTGAAGAAGGAAAATAATTAACAAGATAATCGACCTCTGTGGGAGTAGTGTTCTGATAGCTGCTCTGCTCTGTGTTGACAGAAGAAGAAGATGACAGTGGATGAATTATATCCTTAAACTTAGTTACAGCACTTTCATAAAGACATTTATTGTGATAAAATCTATATACCACTGCTGTGTAATCCATTATTGTAAATTTAAATTTTATTAGAAAATAATCAGAAAAAAGAGAGTTTTAAGGAAATGCTGTTAAATGTTTAGTATTATATGCTAAATATCAGAACAAGACCTAGAGTGGGATTAAAGTGTTGGGTGGAATCTTTTACATTGTGAAAGAAGCCATCTGAGTCTATTAATAGATTTAATGGAGTTTTGAGGCTGACAGTTTTAGCAACGACATGGATGTTAAAATCACCCACAATATTTATTTTATCTGAGCTGAGCACTAAACCAGATAAAAAGTCTGAGAATTCATACAGAAATGATAAATGATAACAAATAAGACTGTTTTTTGAGTTTCCCAGCAAGGGTGGGCAAGGCTAAGCATCAGCCTTGAAATGAATTAAAACTCTGTCTGGGTATTTGGTTGATTAACAAGCTGGAGTGGAAGATTGCTGCCATTTATTACAAGTATCGTTATTACTAAAGGAGTCCGTGGAGTAACTAAACATCTGGGAGCAGGAAAGTGCAGAAGGGACAGGGGAAAATGCCATGCTACTAGCTAGCTGGCTACAAGTTGAGCCAGCGAATCCCTAAAGAGACAGTGAATACTGTGAATATAATTAGTGAGTGAATCAACAGAGAGTGTGCTTTGGATAAAACATGTGACGATTACTCTCTGAAATAAGATGTCATGTATACCTTTTTAATTAAACTGACTACAGAAAAACAACAGGAACAGGAACAGGAAGTGATACCCTATCGAAGAGAGAGTCAACCAAGAGAAGGAGAATACCACAAATCAGCAGTTCTATACATGCAGTTTAAAATTAAATTTAGATAATCCTTGAAAATAACTGCCCTGATAAGTGCACAGTAAGTGGCCAAGTAAGTGCACAGGGTTGTCAGACTGGCTGCTAAGTAGACTTTGGTTGGCACTGCCACATAAAACAAGGAGATTAGGGATGTAATGATAGTTTACTGATCTAAAACACAAATGGCAATCACTAGCCTCCAATCCAAACAACATGGAGGGAAAAATCCACGTTCTATTCCACAGTGTTAAAAAGACACAGTAATTTAAGTAACCCGCCTGGCTTATGTAGTCTACATTGGGCTCCAGCACCACCACGAGGAAAGAATAACTGCAGGGAAATGTTTAAAAAGGCTAATCTTTGTTTAAAGAGGTACAATAATTCCTTCCGACACTGACATTTATGTATAGTTCAGACAGTCCATGTCCATGTTGTGGTAAATCAGCAGTTATGGACAGCAGTAAAAAAAGCATCATTGTCTTTTGAGGGGAACCGACATGCCAGGAAAAACTGGAGGAAAAAAAGGAGAGGGAGAATTGGAATGGTCTGGCATCCCACAGATGCCAGACCATTTCTATTTTTGTTCCGGATCGCTCTGTTTTTGGCTTCACAGCCACTCGCTGACTCTTCCATCTGCAGGCTGCTAAGTCAGCCTGTCCTTTTCTGCCAAACAGCATGTATGGCTAATTTAAGGCAGTATAGTAGACTACAGATTGGAGATTCACATGCTCATTCTGTAGAAGCACCCAAGCAGACAACACATTATGGATACTATTATGTTCAAAAGCAGAAAACATTTAGCATTCAGATTTATGTGATCATTTAAAAAAACTGTGTTCATTTATCAACCAGCAAGTGCTGGGTTAAGTTTTATCCAGGTTTATTTGATTTGATTACAATATTTTTCAGCAAAGTAAAACATACTACTTTGCTAGAGTGTTATTTAAAGAATAAGGACAGAGTTCGCTCTAAAATCTCCATCTTTTCCCCAAAACTATTATTTCTCAAATGCATCAAAAAGTTATTAGGTGAGATATTTAAAGCAATGTCAGTCAGAGTTCTCCATCGCTTGTACTGTGTGTTTAGCCAAGGGGAAAACACTTTAGTAAAAGAATCAGGTATTTATAAAAGTATTTCTCTGTATTTTCCTTCAAAAACCTTGGAATTTTAATGCACACTTCAGAAGTTAGTCATTAGGATGGTGAATGCAAAGTAAACAGCACATATAAATATCTGAGCATGGTTTCTTTGTCCTTTTAGCTGTTCAAATGTGTCAGTACTTACCAGAGTAATTTATCTGATGGTTTTTATAGCTTACCATAGCTTTTATTGGAAGAAGATGAGAACAATTTGTCTTTAAATACTCTCCATCAGCAATGTCGTGGGGAAATCCATTCTACCTGCTGTGACTCTTTTTCAAAGCATTTATCACATAAGAAAAAAAAACATATTCTAATATAATATAACTGTTACTCTATTGTTCACAGGGGGGAGTGTGAGTTTGGCAGAGGTTCTGTCAGATTTCTGGTCCAGACTTGTGGAGCGGGTCTTCTCTCTGGTAAACCCCCAGTATCAGTTTAGTGAGGACTACCTAGAGTGTGTCAGCAAGCACGCTGAACAGCTGCAACCATTTGGGGATGTCCCTCGCAAACTTCGTGTACAAGTGTGTATATAGTAAAATATACAGAGCTGATATATACTTATATAGCAGGATGGCAAAGGGGGACCCTAATCTGTTATCTTTGGTTTGATATTCAGGTGTCGAGGGCTTTCATAGCAGCCAGAGCGTTATCTCAAGGGCTTGCTACTGGTCGGGACATTGTCAACAAAGCAACAAAGGTGAGTGGCTCTTATTCAGCATCTCCTCATGCTTATCTCGAATGGAATATTCAATCCAAGATGGCATTGATGATATTCTGCTGTCTAAAGCATACTGGGAAGCAATTATACCCTTTCATTATGTTCTTGTTTAAATGGCTAGTTAGTCAAGACTTTATAGAATAATCCTGTTTATTAGATTATCAGACATTTAATTTAAAATCTAAACTTTGAAGCAAAAACAAAATCATCTTGTTACCAGCAGGAAGTGAGCCATTGTCCAGAAAAGTCCAAACTAAACTGCTGGCCCTATAGTGTGGACTGGTAATTGAGTAAATTAGTTTTTCTAAGCATAACTTTGAATTTCTTCAGCTATGGTTGGCTTTTGGAACTGCATATATATAAAACCCCTTTGTTAAGTAATGGTCGTTGTGTATTTGTGTATTTAATCTGTTTTATTCTGTGCTTCTGTTTTCAGTTAACTGCAGATTCAGAGTGTGTGCGTGGCCTGATGCGTCAGTGGTACTGCCCACTGTGTCGAGGTATGCCCTCCGTGCGCCCCTGCCGCTCATTGTGCCTTAACGTGATGAAGGGCTGCTTAGCCAATCAGGCTGATCTGGACACCGAATGGAACAATTTCATTGGTGGGTGATGGAACATCTTTATATGTGATTTCATAGGTGGTGGATGGCACATTTTGAAAAGCTAAAGCTTTTCAACAACCTTAGTTTCAGCATCATTTTTAGATCTTTAAGCATAGAAGAGTCAGCATCTAAGCATTTTGAATTATTATCATCATAATTAAACCAGACATCCCAAAAAGTAGGATCCTTTCTTGTGCCCCTGTCACTCATTTACTTTCACGTCCTTTTCCCTAATGAGTTCCTCCTCCATTAATCATTCATGCCTCTCTGCTCCTTCACAATTGATCTGTCTTCCTGGGTTTCCTTTCTCCTTTCATCAAACCCATACATTCCCTCTATTTTTTTCTTTTCATCTGGAGTGCTTCCTCTTACCTTTCATCACTCTATCCATGCCTGCTGAACTCAAAACCATTTTACCCTCATGCAGCCTTTTGTCTGACCACCATTCTCCTCTCTTTTTCACGCTTCTCTTTATATTTTGACAGCTTGCTTCTTTATCTTACTGAACACCCCTTAAAGAGATGTAAATCACACTCTTTTAGCTGGTTGGCCAGGGGGGAGATTCCAGACACAGGGAACTGCTGTCTTGACATTCATCAGGCTCTACAGAAGCCCACCTACACACATTTTTTCTTCTTCTATAGATTACCTGAAAGTGAGAACTAAAGTCAAAGCAAACTTTATCACCCTACCATCTCTACGTTTTTCAGATGCTCTGTACCAGGTTTCAGAGAAGCTGGAGGGGCCTTTCAACATGGAGCTTGCAGCCGACTCTATCTCTGTCAAAGTGTCAGAGGCCATTATGCACATGCAGGAAAACAGTGTCAGCATCTCCAGCAAAGTAAGAAAGCAGAGCAGATGATCAGGACATAAAAATGAAAACCAAATGAGCGTTGTTATATATATATATATTTTTTTTTTATTGCTTTCCCAGAGTTTGGCATTTGTGAATCAATCAAGTGAAATGTTAACTGAACCTTTGAGAGGACATGCAAATGATTTTCTTCGATCTTCAAGCAAAAGCTGTAATCTTAATTATTGTTTAATTTCATTTTTAATCTTTCTAATGAGACAGCATGCAGCAAAGATGAGAACATGATAGCCTCGGAGTATGATTAAAACATGGCAGACATCCCAGGAGTGAATCCACCAGAGAGACACCCACGTCTTGTTAGAAACAGAAAAGCTCCTGGTTTGTGTTGGTAGTGCTTTAAGGAACAGACAGCTCTCTGCTTTACAATCCAGCTTTGTGCGACTGCACTCTAACACAGCGTGACTGTTGAGGTTAGGGGGAGCTTTTTTCAAAAGTGTTACATTGTTCAGTTGCAATATTTTTGTCTGTAGACGTCATTGACTCTTTTCCCTAGAAATCCAAGGTCCCTGGTGTTTTTTTTTTTAAAAGCTTTAATTCAAAACTTAAATCAAAGCTACCTTTTTTCTCTCAGAAGAAAGCACTAAGCCTTTTCCACTTATTCTTCAGGTGTTGTTTGAAGAAATTCTAATAAATCACAAATTAGTTCGGGAATATTCCAGTTTTCTTGACAGCATAGAAGAATCTTAAAATGTGTGTTATACAGCTGTTTAATTACACTGCTGTTGCTGTGTACCTCAGGTGTTCCAAGGCTGTGGAAACCCCAGGCCAGCTCCAGCAAGGTCCAAACGCTCACCCAAAGAGTCCGGGGGCAACAGGAGGCCTTTCCGCACCTACACTCCTGAAGAGAAACCCACCACTGCTGCAGGCACCAACCTGGATCGACTGGTAAGGAGCAAACAGCATGGTGACTCGGTACCAGTAGAAATTCTTAATCTTGGGTTGCACTTACTTGTCAATGAAGGTTAAAAAGAAAAAGAAAAGAAAAAAATCAGCTAAGGCCTAAAATTATTGTATTTCTGCTGTATTTGCCATTTGGTGCTTGGTAAGTACCATCCATCGGACTTTTAGTGCTTTTTCACTAAGAGAGACAAAGCGCTTACATTGAAACCAGATAAAACCCTTTGAAGTGGTTCGAGAATGCTGTTGAGTGAAGTTTTTGGTGGGTTCATGATAAGTGGCAATTTTCACATGTTACAGTGAGTAATTTGGCACTTTGTTGATACAGAAATAGATACTACTTGTTTTAGTGGTGCACAGTTTACCCTTTTGTGCTGAGCATTCTTTAAATATATCAGGATAAAACTGTAAGAATATCACACATGTTTACCCTTCACATGAATCTGATTCAGATCGAGAGGGGGAAAAAAAGGGAAAAAAACCCCCCAAATCACTAAAATAAGTCAGAGCGACTAATAACAGAGAGCCCTGTGGTTAGAGCCCAGACAGCATTTCTGTGAATAGTGTGGTCTTGCAAGATAGAAATGCCTAAATAAAAAAGAGCTAAAGATCAGAACACAGACGAAGAGGGTATTAGGTATTTATATCTGTTTATAAGACTGAAAAGAAATGTCGTTTCAGAGCTGACCCAGAAGCAAAGCTGTATTAGGTTTTTACCTTTACCCAGCATCAGCCCTGCAGCTTTCATACAAAGATACTTTAAAACCATGTCTGAGTCATAGCCAGTTTCCTTCCACCTCCACACAGGTTACTGAGCTGAAAGAGCGACTGCGGCCCATGCGGGGCTTCTGGGTGTCCCTCCCACACACCATCTGCAACGATGAGAAGATGGCTGCCGACGTCACTAATGAGGACCGCTGCTGGAACGGGCAGACCCGGGGGAGGTGAGCGAGATCAGAGCAAAAGGCTGCTGAGGGGAGGGTCTGTACAGGCGGAGGAGGAGGAGTGAGTGAGTGAGTGATGGTGCATGGGGTGGAATGATGCAACAGATGGAACTGAGTTTATTTAATTATGCCACCGCCACTCACCCACATGTTCTCTACCTGGGTCTGCTTGTTTTGTGCACACACCAATGAATCAAGCTCATTTGAGAAGAAACATTAGAGAGTGTGTTACACAGAACACAGAAGAGGGGAACTGATTGTCCACCTTCATCAGTCAGCATTTTATATAAAAGCACATCCATCTTCTTCACAAACCAGAGGTGCTGGTTGTGCTATAATTATCTTATATTATGACATATACAATAAGTGATGATAACTGTGAAATGTCCTTTGGGCAGTCCAGATTGTAACTTTAAAAATATATGGCGCAGCTAACTCTCTTGTATGCAAAAAGTAATACATACGTTATTAACAATTCAATAAAGCTTGACATAAAACAAACCAATAGCTGCTGAAACATTGTGCTCTGTACCAAAAATGTCAGCTCAGTGGTCCAGGCAGCCACATGAAACCAGAGTCAGTAGGATTAATCTTCTGGTGACTCTTAGTGTCTGTGCAAAATGTCACAGTAATCCATCAGATGATGGCTGCTGAGCTGTTTCCGTCTGGACTAAAGCAAAGGGACTGATTGGCCATAATCATTTCTAGAGCCTCGCCATTAAAGATTTGATTACAAAAGGTATCACGGTACATTGAATAAACCTTTAGTCTTCTTAAGAAAATTAAATCGCAGAGAATAAGCTGCTATGTATATGAATGCCTGTGTATATGCTCAGGTACCTGCCAGATGTGACAGGTGACGGTTTGGTGAGCCAGATCAATAACCCTGAGGTGGAAGTGGATATTGCACGTCCAGATGTGAGGACCAGGCAGCTGATCATGGAGCTGAGGGTGGTGACCAATAAACTGAGGCATGCTATGAGTGGACAGGACATGGACTTCATGGACAGTGAGTGTTCATAAAATTTTGGCTTTATATTCTTATATCTGCTCCATATATCAGATGAAAATGTGCTTTCCTTGTTCCAGGTGAGGAGGGCAGTGGCTCAGGAGGTGGAGATCATGGCGAAAGGTACAATCATGACTGGCCGGGTTATGGGCCTTACTCTCCACCCTACACCAAACCCTCAAATAACCCCGCCTCCAACCCTGCAAAGCCGCCTCGAGGCCGAGACAGAAACGGGTCCAAGTGGAACAGAAACAACGGGCAGGGACGGGTTCGATCTGCAGCTGGTCTGCTCCCTTTCTCCCCGTTTTCTTTGTTGCCTCTGCCTTTTTTGGTCACTGCTGCCACCATGTGGAGATAGCTGGTTATTAAAGTGTGGAGGTGAAGGGGAAAATTTCTGTCATGCTGGAGTCTAAAGCACATTATTAAGAAAATAATTGCCATTCCATTCGGATACACCAGCATTAAAACAACAGTAAAAAACAGGCTAATTCAGCAATAATCAAAGACCTGTTTACAGCACTAAATAAACACTGAATATTTTTCCTACTCCCCAAGTAACTAATGAGACATTACAACACACTGATAATTACAAACACAACTTAAAAATATCATCTTTCATTTTTTTAGTGTCATGTTTGACTGATTGGCGTTAGATGCTGAACGGTGTGCAGTGCTGGAAGTCTTAAGGGGAACAAAGGAACAAACTTTTTAACATCAAATGAATTGGCAGCGTGTGTGGGTGATGGCTGTGACCGCTTTTTTGGTCTGTGAGGTAGAGATTAGCCGTGCCCGTAATTACTATGTAGTTTCAGTGAGCAGCTGATTTAAGGTGAGTACATTTGTTTGCTGCTTCTCTCATTAAATTAAATTTCAATACATTGGGGTTCAGTTTAGCTGTGGTTCATTTAATTCATTTTTCTATCTTTGTAAAGCAGTAAGATTTATTAAGTTAAGTTTTTAAAATTAAAACTCCATATTCTGACATGGAAACATTTGAAAAAGGCAAAAATGTGACTCTTGAAACCAAACAATGGGCTGATTTTGAATGTAAAAGCTCAAACCAAGTTGGGTTGCTAATATCAGTGTAATATATTGCTGTTTTTAATTTATTTGTAATATCATATTTTGTTTTATTATTATTTTAAGGCAATGGCTGTGTGTTTTATTCTAATGTAAGTTTGTCTTTAAAGTTCTCTGTTGGTGAAAAAAGGGAAAAATCAAGTTGTATTAATACTTTTTTGTAAACCAGTCATTTTAAAATATTATCAGAACACTTATTATCAGCTGTAGTTGTTTTCTGGCTTCTTTACTCCTAAACAGAGAGCTTTAAGGAGCATCATGTGTGAGTGTGTGTGTCTGTGTTTGTGTGATCATTTTATAATGTTTGTTCTATGTGCTGGTCATTTTGAGAGGACGTTGGGACCTTTTTTAATAGTACGCTTTTGTACTTATTTTATCTAAAAGCAACAAAAGTTGTTGAAAACAGTCGGTGAGCACACTATGTATTGTAACATTGGACTGAATGGTTTCAAAGAGAAAAATGATGTCAGAGCTTAGATGATGGTTCTTAATTTTTATGTGCTGTTTTGATGAAGGCAAAATCAAAGAATTTTCAAGACAAAGCTTGTGAGGAGTTGTCATCAGAAAAGAGGAGAAGAAAAGATTAGTTTGACATTCTGGGGAGTATGCTTAGCTTGCAAAGTGTAAAAAAGATGGATTCAGCAGCTGATTAGTTTAAAACAAAGGATGAGAAAATCTATATACAATCTATATACAAGTAACGGTCATTTTCGCAAATTAACATATTTTAACTTTTTTGATTTGTACAAAAACAATTTATCATTTTACACGGGTTACATGCTGATTATTTATTGGCATGAAGAAATTGACAGATCTGCTAATAAAAATGCGATCTTTGCCAAGAAATAGACCAACACACACTTACCAGCCACTTCATAAAATATATCAGTTCAGTTGTTGATGTAAATATCTGCCTAACTAGTCACGGCAGGCATGTAGAAATGTTAAAGATGACCTGGTTAATTTCAAGCTGGGCAACAGACTGGGTAAGAATTGGTGTTTTAAGTGACTTTGAACATGGGATGGTTATTTATGTCAGATTGGCTGGTCTGAGTATTTCAGAAACTGCTGATTCACTGGGATTTTCCCACACAGCCATTTCTAGGGTTTATAGAGATTGGTTTGGCGAAGAGAAAATATGCAGTGAGTGGCAGTTCTCTGGTACAAAATAAGTTTTTGATGACCAGATGCATTTAATCTTGAATCATATGGCCTACAGTAGCAGAAGACCACACTGGGTTCCACTCCTCTTAGCCAAGAATGGGAAATTGACGCTACAGTTCACATGGACTGGCTAAAATTGGATAATAAACTGGATTGCCTGGTCTGATGATCAGATGAAGATGGTTCAGTCAGAATGTGGTGAAAACAAGAACATAGAGTACCTGTGGGATGTGGTGGAACAGGAGATTAGCATCATGGATGTGCAGCTGACTAATCTGCAGCAACTGTGTGATGTTGTCATATCAGTATGGATGAAAGTCTCTAAAGAATTTATCCGACACCTTCTTTAAACTATGTTACAAAGAATTAAGGTAGTTCTCAAGGTCTTCTGAAGCTGTAACTTATGAAGTGGCCAGTGAGTGTATAACCTCAGTATCAATTTTTACACTTTACTTTTCAGCATCTTTAAAGTAACATTTTCTTAAACATTATTCAGCATTGCATTTTAATTTGTGTTTTGTAGTGGTATAGTTGAAAGTGTCTCTCACTTTCTAGCTTTTATGCTAAGCTGCTTGCATTAGGTCCACCTTCAAAAAAAAGCAAATAAGCACAGTTTCCAAAATGCTCAACTATTTCCAGGAGACGATGAAAGTGACTGAATAGAACAGCTGGGGAGACCAGAGAATATAAGAGAATGTATAGATGCTGCAAAAGGACACTTAAGTTGAAGAGAAATTGTAAAATCCCATTTGCTTGTAATAGAATTACATCTACTAAAGTGGAAATATGCCTGTAAAATAGAAATATGACCTAGAGAAGGATTTCCTTTCATAACATATCCATTATTGCACCAATTACCAACTGTTTCCAACACCTTTGAAGATGCTCAGTGGATCACAACAACTGTGTAATGCTATCATATTAGTATGGACCAAAATCTATGAGGACTGTTTCCAGCGCCTTGTTGAACAAAACTCTGTATTATTACCGACAAGTGATGAATGCCAGCATGTGAAGGTGGATATGTTAATTTGAAATGAAAGCCTTCAACAACAGTAGGAACCGCGGCTAAGACTTCACCACACACAGGATTATATTGCACAAAGAAAATGAAAAAGTGTTTCACAGTATTTTAAAAGCAACAGTGTTTTAATCGTGTGCTTTCAGTGCTCAGCAGTCAGACATGTCTGTGATGGCTGCAGTATTTCCATTAAATTTTAGGAAAGTTGTTTTTGAGTCTGAACTTGCATCCATTCCTACAACTCACATTCATGGTGAAAGTATAGCACAACTTTTTTTTTCATGTTGTTGTAACAGTTTTTTGGTATCAAACAAGTGACATTTTTTGCTTCATTAAAAAAAACTAAAGAAAAAGACGCTGATTCTTTAATTTTTTAAAGTTAATTATATTTAATAACAGCCAAAATGCAGAAACTAAACAACACATGCTTTAGTTACAGAATATTTCCATGTTCAGGCTTAGATCATATGCACAAGTCACCAGCTCAACAAAAAAGAACTTTAATGAACTACCGGTGAACAAAGAAGACATAAGAAGACTGCAGAGAACGAGCAAGTGATCCAAAGTGGACTACAAAAAAAAATCCGAAACAAAGTCACTGAGGTAAACACAGAGACACGAACAGATACAGGAAGGTAAAGTGGCAGGTAAACAAGAAGCAGAACAGGACAGACTGACAACTGACAAATGGAAAGAGAACTACTGGGTAATTTTAATAATGCTAATGTTTAATTCCTTTACTTCTATCATAGCTCCTGTAAGTACATGTTAGACACTTTTGCTATTTCTCTGATTTGTGCCTCAGTTTCTCCTCTATCCTCCTGACTGCGATCTGGAAATCAGTATCAGTATACCATATGTCTCACTTCCTAAACTGCATCTGGAGGACAAAGAAGAGAAGAAAGCTTTATTTTTGCATGTGACCTTCACCACTCCTCATTAGCTAGTATCTTTTCTTTCTGTGTGAGAGGGCAAAACTTACCTCAGTGAAACACAAGAAGACAAAATGGATAAGTATGGACAGATATAGATCAGCAAGTAGTGCAATGGTTTACAGTTTATGTTGTGAAGTTTGATTTAGAATCTGAAATTACCATTTAATTTCAAAGAGGACAAAATGTACCACAATGAAACCCACAAACAAAACACTGAAGTGCAGGAGCTACAAATGAGAGCGCACAGGTGTATCCTTTATGGGAGCTGAATATCCAAACAGGCAAGAGAAGGACTAGTTTTTTAAGATGATCAGACTTTCTACCCTTCACTGTTTTGTGTGTGATTAAAAAAAGAGTATGTTTATAAGGTTTGACTGTGATTGTTATGCATTTTTTGAACATCTGCAAATTACTGTGCCTATGACTACACGTAATATTAAATTCTTCCATGGTGATTATGAAAATTTAACAGGAATAAAAAAATAAACAGTGCCACAAAATATGTAATTTTACGTTTACCTGAAATGCATGAAAAAAAAAAAGACCACTTTCAGTTAATTAGCTTGGCATTCAAAACATTGCATCTTTCTTCTACTGGCTGGAAATTTTAAAAAAATGTTCGTTAATCCATCCTTTTCCATTATGTAGCCAAGATGCTGAGCATTTGAGGTGAGAGGTAATCAACTTTCCACACCATGCTTGCAGAAGTACATGTTGGTAAATGCACTTGCACACTTACAACAGCAAATGTTAAGTTGGGAAATACACAACAATGGAAAAACAGGGAGACAGACAATGAAACAGGGAAAATGCTGGAAAAGTGTAAACATGCAAATAAATTGGGTCGACAAAACTAAAACAAAACCCCAAACAATAACAAATAAATCCTAACACATCATAAAATTGTCAGATAATTCTGTGCTAATAGTGGAAAATATAAAACAACAGCTCACTATGGAAGCCTCAGTGTTACCGGGTGATTGAACACCTCTGAAACCTTCAAGGTGTCCTTAAAGTTTCCCCTTTAGCCTTTAAGGGGCGCTGTCTCTGTGTTTGGAGCTCCATTATGTGAGAACTTCTTCTTATGATCAATGCAGTGGAGGCACCCACGCTTACAAGAAGAAAAAAGGACAAGGGTCAGTATGATACTACATTTACTGAGACAGTTCACAGACAAGTTTGTAAAAAGTAAATGAATCCATGAAAAATAGTACCTGTTTCAGTTGTTCATTGTACATTTAAAAATCCTCATCTATGCCACATTTAAGTGCTTTCAGACTGCAGAAATCAGTAGAGTGAATTTTGCCTTTTCTATAAAAGGTATTCATAATTTAGGAGGAATGCTAAGAGTAAGGTGCAGTTTAAATGCTTACAACTGCTGGAAAAAACAAACTGCTTTTACTGCTATGTTGGAAGACTACTGAGAGACTGATTTGACACTACTGATCCTATATAATCTATAGCTATCAGCTCAGTGAACTTTTAAAACAACATTTTACAGGTATTCTGTATTTTTTGTTACCTTCCACAGTAGGAAGCCTAAAAAGGCCAACAGCAGCAGCAAAGACATGACTGTCAGGAAGATTATCCACCATGCAACTTTGACCAGGAATTCAGTCTTTCTCTCAAGGAACACTGTCAGTTTTGCCTGTGGACATTAAAATAATAATAATAATAATAATAATAATAATAATAATAATAATAATAATAATAATAATAATAATAATAATAATAATAATGTGCAGACCCAAAACAACCAATATGTCTTCAGATGCACAAATCCTAGGAGGCTATAACTTTGTGTCCATCCTAGTCTGTTACAAACATTATTTTAATGTAATTGTTATAGTACACTGAACTCAAAGGTAGCTGTATTAAAGAGCAACTGCTTGTGTGAGTAATTAAACAAAATCGGTCTTAAAAAATAAACAAACAAACAAACAATGAAACAAAAAAACCCTAAACAAAACACTTTACCTTTGTCCTGAGTTTGTCTGGTTTAAGTCCAATGTTCTCTGGAGCGTTGGTTAGAGTCAGAGTTGCATCAACAACAATGAGAAGATAGTTTAAAGAGCTGTAATCCTAAATGGAAGAGGAAAACTGAATAAGATACTGGTGATATACTATTAAGTGAGGCCGGAAAGAGGGAACAGAGTGAGAAATAAGTCCATGCGAATATTTTGTAGAAATAAGAACCTATGCTAAATTATTGTTTAATTACCATAAAGGTTTCTAATGGATTTGTTCTTAAGTATTAGCCTACTCACCACAAGACCACAATTGTCTAAAGCAGGGGTCTCAAACTTAAATGAGCTGTGGGCCACTGCTGGCACTGTCATCTCATTGGAGGGCCACTTTAGTGTTCAAGTAGTACAGAAAAAAAAACAAACAAACAAGAAAACACCCACAAATATTTGCGAAAATGTAGTGTTTTGTTTGTTTTTTAAAATTTCAAATATTGTCTAACAAGACCAAATTGCAAATGTGAACTCATTTTTTTTTTCTTACTCTTAACTAACTGAAGCCTTTCATCGAACTACCAAATAAACTAACTAAACTAACTCTCTTTCTGGCCAGACACGTGGCAGCACTTCTGCTATAATTTTGTTCATATTTAACAAAATAAAAATGCAGACATAAGTGTGCACATTAGTTTTCTTTACAAATAACTCTCTCACTGAACTAACACAGCCAATCCCTCAACATGTTTGTACTCTCTGCTCATATTGCCTTCATAATAAATATTGTTTTGCTTTTTAAAGAGCTTATTTTAACATTGCACTCAACAACAAACAAATCCTCTGTAACAAAAGGGTAACTTCAAGGGCCAAATTGCATTATATTTCTTCACGTCAATATATGGGCCATAAATAGGGGTGATACGGGCTGAAACTGTAACCCAGGCGTGCGAGACCCCTGGTCTAAAATAATTAAAGGTGTTGCATCCACTTCCCTCGTAGTAAAACACTTTCCATTTTTTTTTTCTTAAGTAGACTATATTCTTGCCTTTCTTTGCCCACTTTTGTTGTGTTTATTGGTATTTTACAGGATGAACTGGCATTATAGCATTAATGACCATTCAACGTGCTTTTACACTAGAAAAAGAACATTTTACCTTTTCATATATATCCATGCAAAAAGGTATCTACTTTGCATTTATACCTCAGGTAAATTTAGAATCACCAATTAAACTAAGAAGTAAGCTGAAGACAGAGAACCCAGAGGAAACTTCACACAGAAAGGCCAAAGACCATAAATTCTGAGCCTAGAATTTTCTACTGTAAATCCACTACAACACTGTGTCACCTCTGGAAATAGAGGTTTCTATATGTGCTACAATGTAAACCAGCTAGTGTCTAATTTTGATAGTATTCCTATTAGAGTGGGGCATATAGAGCAATGTGGCTAGTTCTCTGAGAACAGCTACCTGCTGTGTCTATACACATTGCAATAACACTCAGAAATGAAGCACCTCTGCCAGTGTGGCGTTCCAAAGGCGAGAATGCAGAACAATCCATGCAGTACTGTCCAGGCCCAGCAGAGGGCAGCGTATCTCCACACAATTCAGTCCATCTGAGCAGGTCTGAAGGGAAGATAACAGGCCTCAGGTGCGCATGTTCATCAGTCTCAGTTTGCATAAAGTATCAGTTCAGCAGTAAAAGCAAACTGCTGCAATATTTTAATTTATTGTAATTAATGTTTAATTATAATAAAAGTATTATTGTCCTACCAGTGTTTTATATTTTCTTTTTGTTGAAAGAAATGTGAATCCATCAGTAGAGAGGGCTTTATGTTCAGCCTCACGTCTTTTTCTTGCTGTATCATGCCAGCCCTTAGTATCAGACATTATCTGGTTAGATGTATTTGTCGTTAAAGCATTTGAATAATGACAGGATTTCCTTACCTTTACACGTTTAAGTGGACTGACTTCATCTACAGGTGAGCAGGGGACAGAATGCACACCATCACTGGTGATGTGAGTCAAGTAGAGAAGCCACTTTCCTACAGAGTTCTCCTTTGGCCAGTAGATGCTCAGTGATGCATTTGCAAAATGCTTCAGTGGTCTGCCCAAATTTGTTATCTATTAGAAAACCAGCGCATGTTTTCTTGGACCCATGAGCAAAAACTAAGCAGCAGGATTAATTTAAAATTTAGTACCAAATATCACCTTACCCTAAATTCATACTGAATTGAGTTTCCTATTTGATCCACAGATTTTATTGCACTTTCGCCCTTCACAATGTCACCAATTGACACCTGAGAAGGTCTAGCGAGCCTGATGAAGAATCACATTTTAAAATAATATTAGTCATTTTTAAATCCTTCAAGCCAAATCATACATTTTTAAGATGACAAACGGAACAAGCAAAGTTAATTTTTAATGTGAAGGAGAACTCACCCGTTTACTTGCAACTGCAGCTCAAAAACAACTTTGGCAAAGGCCTGTATTGGCTGTAGGGTCTGCTCACTTGTCCTACATCACAGGAAGAACCAAGATTATTTGGAAATGATTATTTTTGCTTACTGAAAATCATTTACAGTCCACTGATCACTGATTAGTGACATATTCCATTCAGATCAGCCTACTTACGTTTCCAGCTGTAAAGTGATGTTAAATAACTTTGTGCTCAACGTGAGGCCAGAAGTTGTGAGCATGACATAAAATGTTACCTGAAAGGAACGAAGTAACCATCAAACATGCAAATAGTGATGCAGATGTGGAAGAAACTGAGCAACGCTACTCACTTCAGCATCTCTTTGGAGTGGATTTCCCAGGTCACAGGCAATTGGCATCCTGTTGTCTGCGCAACTCACTTGTTTTTCCTGAGAAAACAAGCACGCAATCTCATCGCCAAATGCATAAATCTATAAATATAAAGTCATTATAGAAAAGTCCTGGGAGACAACATAAAATTT
The DNA here is from genome assembly GCA_015106755.1 of Etia nguti. Taxonomy (NCBI): domain Eukaryota; kingdom Metazoa; phylum Chordata; class Actinopteri; order Cichliformes; family Cichlidae; genus Etia; species Etia nguti. The sequence goes on along the minus strand of VUQG01045100.1, from coordinate 21,705 downwards.
TGGGGCACATTACATATCATTAAAATATTCCAATATATTAACTTTTTGTCCATGACATTTTAGAGTAAAAAAACAGGTAGGAATTAGGAAATCAAAGTTGGAATCTAAAAGTGAAGCATAAGGAACAGGATATGGATTCATGGAGTAAAACATACGATCTAACAAGGGGAAAACCAGCTTTTCTGTACTCACTGCAGTGGTTGAGTAGGATGAATAGCGCACTATGTCTGGGAGTGTAATGGCCAAATGACTCTGGTGTGCATCGTCCCCGTTTTTGTTAGTCACAGTGATCTCCAAAGCTATGTCTTCATCTGATGGAGTAATGACCGCAACACCATCCTCTCTAAAGGAGTGACAGTAAAAGTTAATGCAGCTTGAGCTGAGGGGTCGCATGTTTTGGTTTACCAGAAAAAAATATATGACTTTATTTTTGAGCTTTGATATTTTGGTTTACCTGGCCAGTGATTTGAAAACATCTTGACCGTTTTGTGTTTTTTTGGAACAGAACTTGTACTGTAAGTCCAGGTTACTTTGGCAAATCTTGTCACTGCCACAGCCTCTATTTATTAGAACAATCTGTTAAAAAAGAGAAGAAACTCTTCTCTAATAAAGCTTTTGCTGTTCATTTCCTTCACAACAAGAGAATTAAAGAATTTAATTCACGCAATTTCAATAATTGCAGTATACAGAAAGGTATAGTCAAGAATATATTAGAGAAAAAAAATATTTAACCATCAATCTGGGAGATTTTCTAGTGATGAGAATAAAATGTAAATGTGTAATGTAAATTCTGCAAAATCTGTCAAGTTCTAATTTTAATATTTTCTATTTCACTTGTCAGAGGCTTCTGACATCTTCAAATTTAAGTCTGTTCCTCAATAACTTATTTAAACACTGAAAGTTATCAGTGGGACTGAAATAAATGAGACACAAACAACTGGTTGATACTTGGAAGATGGGAGGAAATATCAACTGAACCGACCCTACTTGCATGAACACTGGGAATGTCATATAGGCTCCTTTATACACCAGGCTTATCTATGGGTTGATACTGTTCCAGTTTTATTCTTGTGAAACTAACACTAAGAATGCTACAGGCTTATTTAACTTTTGTTTTTGTGTTGTGTTCATTATTTTCTGCCTGATACAGCTGTGCTCAGGTCCCTCTGCAGGTCTTTGAAATAAATACAGTATTTTTTTGTCTTAAGAAAACCCACCAGTCTCCAGGAAACCAACCAACTTTAATTTAACTTGAGTATATGAGTATATTTCTGACCACAGTTGCATATATATTGCAGCTGAAGCCAGTTAACTGTACAGTTTACACACTGTACAACTAGTAAATAAAAAACGTTAATATTAAACTGATGCTTAATGATACTGATGTTGCTACAAAAACATCCTGCAACTTTGATTTTGATTATATTTTAACTAAATGCACATGCAGGTGTAATTTGCAACAATTTGAGTTCATTTGAAAACCTTTACTCTCTAAGTCCTCATACACCCAGAAAAGTTGAATAACTTTGATTAGAACTGCATATAAACTCATTTCTACCTCTGAGGAAGTGGTCTTCTGCTGGTAGAGGTTGAGGACAGGAGTAACACTGAGCTGATCCACACTAGCACTGGTTGTCTGACTGGAGTTCAGAGACACAGTGACAGAGATTGGAATATTCTGCAGCTTGTTCTTGATATTTCTCTGGAACAAAAGAGCTTTGCTGTGATTCAATGTGATTTTTTTTTTTTTTCTTTTTTTACCAACAAGGTTTTGTATAACGTTTCTATCAAATGACAAATGTTATAATGTCTGTATATTGTACTGCATTTTAAACATTTTCACTTTAAAGTAACTTTCTGCAATGTCCAATATAACTAAATCAAAATCAAGCAGCGTTATGAGACCATGTGTCTTCTAACGAACTGAAACAGTACCAAAAGCCGGAGCATAGTTTTGAAACAGGCCTTTCTTCCTTGACTGGACAGCTCCAGCTTTCCTTGAGGTGACTCCATAAAGTTGACCCTGACTCTTGATTTTTTCATCTCATAATCAGCATTAAAAGTATAGTTGAGCACTGTAATAAAGATAAGTACATCCAACAGATTAAAAACAGCTGACTCCAGTTAACGTAGTATTAGTGCTACTGTAAATAGCTGATTATAGTACACCCATATATTTACAGCAACATGTACCTAATGTTACACAGTTACACAGTACAACTCATAATGAGCAGTGATATTTCTTTAAATGTTAAATGCAAACTAGAGCAGGCACAGGAAGGTTTTATCCCAGGACTTTCTTGGCAACATTGTTAACCTCTGCATCATATTAGCACGAATAAATGATAAAAAGAGAACGAATGTACTGGAATGCATTAGCTTTTTTTCAATTAACTTAAATAGTCAATGAAGGATAAAACCTTAAAGATATTCTTTTGTATTTGATCAAACTCCTGAAATTTTATCATAAAATCTACAATAAATGGTACAAATATGTACCATATGGATTTAAGGAATACTGAATGGAAGAAACTTACTCAGTTTAGGGTTGAACGACTCAGGATGTGCTGTGTAGCTAAAACATGCCTCGACTGCAAAAGAACTTGAAGTTTGTGCAGACATGTTCGATTAAAACCCAATAGCGTTGCAGATAGAGCATGTTATAATTTGTGTTTTTGAACATCTTACCATGTTTGCTCATCACATCGTTCCTTTGCGATGTCTATTTCTTTTGGTGCAATCTTAAGAGAGGTGCTGACGGTGACCACTGGCCTGGCTCTGCAACATATATGAGAAAGAAAATCACTAATTTGAGACTTTCTATACCTTCATATTCATAGAATATAAGCCAGAGAGGAATTTTTAACATTAAAAGTACATGTAGTGATTTGTGGAATTTAAGTTGTTCTGCCAGAAAATGAACCATTAATAAATTAGTACTCATGTTTAAAAGTATTTATACAGCATAATTATTTTAAAAAAGTAAATCAATATGATTAGAATTAAATGATCAGAAAATAAAATTATAAAATGTGTTCATTAAAAGAAATCTGAGATCGGGGGTAGTTTCTATCCAGAATACAGAAAAAAAATGTACATAAAATTAAACTGAGCTTCAAGTATAGATAAAATAAAGAATATTAAGTGTTTGGATACATTTATCATTGGTTAGTTTTTATCTTGTGCTTATGGAGTAACTGTATGTATATATCTATATATATGTATATGTATATGTATATGTGTATATATATATATATATATATATATATATATATATATATATATATATATATATATATATATATATATATATCTATAAAAAAAAAAAAAGAGAGAGAGAGAAAAAACAA
>VUQG01045100.1:4105-18335 GCA_015106755.1 Etia nguti | reverse complement strand
ATATATATATATATATATATATATATATATATATATATATATATATATATATATATATATATATATATATATATATATATATATATATATATATATATATATATATATATATATATATATATACCTGTAAACAAAAATGGAATCAGAGAGAGATCCAACAGCCAAGTCAGGATACTGATTATCATCCACGTCCAGGTTACCAGTCAGAGAATATCCAAACAGTTTCACATTCTTTGATTGTGATGAAATTATCTAAAGAATAAAACATATAAGATATTAAGGTTTTTTGTATTGTAAATATTCATGTATTATTGAATAAAATTGCTGATGTTGAAGAAGCTCAGCAAATTCACCTGCGCAGGCTTTCTGTTGACACCATCAGGAGAGCCATAGTAAAGGTATACAAGTCCAGAGCCCTCATACGGTGCCCCCACTGCAATATCTGTCAACACAGGCAAAAACTAATACAAATCATGGTGACAACACAGAGACAACAAAGATGGGGGTTTATCCAAAAACCATTTAAAGAACACCTACAATAGTGGATCCTCTTTTTTTAACATCCTCTTTTTTTTTTTTAACATGGCTAAAGCTTCAAATAATTAGATTGATGTATTTGTAAGTCATCTCTGTGAGCCAAGACTGAAGTGTCAGACTGCTCTTGCCACTCTGTTTCAGGCTTTTTTTTTTCTACTCTTGGGTCTATATGATGTCAAAGAGAGGGGCTATCCCTAATATTGTCATGCAGGCCCACAGCTCTGGCTGTGAGGACAGAAGCTCCACGCAAGTTATTTTCAAACCTTAAAAGTAATTAGTAGGTAAATAGTATTTAGGTAGGCTAAGATACTGTGTAGTAGGATATTTATCAATCATGTAAAGGCAAGTTAGAAGAGTCCAAACTGGAAATTAACATAACACATCTCCATAAATGACATTTACACTGAAGTCTACTCTATGTATCATTTGTCTCTTGTGTCTTTTAATTCCTGTTGTTTCTAGGCCTTAAAGTGAAACCCTGATAGTTGCTTTGAGAAGATATGAGACATCCTATCTGTTACAAATTTAAAGTCCCATTCATAAGCAATAAAACACTTCCACTGTGTGCTAAGGATGAGTGTGGTTTATTACATGTGTGCATTTGATGACTTTTGGGGTTTCGTACCACAGCATAACTCGATGTGGTTTACCCAGTAGCAAATGTCATTGTGGTAGGTAATATTATCTGTTGTTATTTAATCACTTTTGCATATCCTGTAAATGTAGTTAAAATGTTACAACCTCCATAATGATCTTGATTGATGTCTCCTATATTTTCTACTGCGAGGCCAAACATGGAGTCTTTATGTCCAAGAAGTTGAACTGGAACAATATTCTCCCAGTTTCTTCCTTTGTTATTGATATAGATATAGACTGCTCCTCCAACCTCGCCATCTTTGACAAAGAACTGCGGTGCTCCCACAGCGAGGTCATCCCACCTGCATGTAGCAAAAGCACACAATATAAAACCAAGTACTATGAATACCACTGAATAGTAGTAAAGCCAGAAGTCATACTGACTGTGTACTTCCTAATCTGTGATGAATATTGTCTTTGAGTGTAAAATTCACGATGTTAGCACGACAGCTCTCTGAATTTAGAGATCCAATTCCATATTGTGAAAGAGAAAGCTATAATATTTTTCATGAAAAGCATATTGGCTATTAGATATTTAGATTGAACCCTTCATTTTTAAATCTGAAATGGATTCTAGTGATAAATAAATGTGAGGAACCATGAACATGGATGGTTGTCATCATAAAATTTTAAGATAGATGGGTTGGATGAACCAACCAATAAAAATATTGTCATGGTCCTGAGTCGGTGACCCAGTATTTTGCAGCTGTTTTATTTGTGTTTCTTATTTGTTATTCAGGGTTGTCACTATTAATATTTTGGTTTCTGTTCTAGTATTTGTAGTTCTCAGGTTTAGTATTTTGAGCTCCTTCTGTTCTGCCTCTCTGTGCCTGCCCTGGTCCCACGTCTCTGTGTTCCCTCCTGTGTTGCCATGTCTGATGTATTAGTGTTAAGCTCATGTCTGTGCATACCTGTTGTATTTCCTGTTTTACTTTGATAGTCCCTGTCCTGTGTGTAGTGTGTCTGGCTTTGCTCCCCCTTGTCTCGTCAGCTCTGATTTCTCCCAGCTCTGTTTCCCTCCTGTCTTCCATTCCCTGATTGCCCTTGTGTGCATTTAAGCCCTGTGTTTCCTTCTGATTGTTACTGGTCTGTCTGTATTACCTCTGCGTATTATCCTGTGTTCCACTCTGTGTTCCTCTGCGAGTCATCCTGTGAGTTTAGGTTTTGGATTCGTTTGTCAGATCTTCCCAGTTTAGGTTATTTCTTAGTTTCTGTCCTTGCCATCTCCGTTTCTGTCTATATTTTCACCACATGTAAATAAAGCTCACTCATTGCTTCTAATCCAGTGCCTGCATTTCTGGGTCCTTCTCCACACGCCTGCTGCCACAGCCGTGACAAATATTTAGTGTGCCACCTCCTATGGCTATACAAAAAGCAAAAAAACCCCAAAACCTAAAAATGTAGATGTAATGGCTGTGGTTTAATGGACATAATCTTCAACCTACCCATCACAGTTGAGATCCACCACTGCCAAATCATAGCCAAAGGAGGAGGCCAGGCCTTGTCCAGAGAGGACCAGCTCCACAGACAGATTTCTCTGTGCCACAGGGTCTGCCTTCAGAAATGCCACCTGTCCGCTGTAACCTCCTCTGGGTGCACCTGATACGATTGTCAGCTCGCCCTTCCTGATGAGGGCCATTCCGGAGTCAATGGAGAATCCTGGATAGTACAGGATGAAGCTGTTTCACTGTAATGTTTCACTTCGTAAAAGTTTTGTCCACTGACCGCACTAAATTTGACATCTTAATTTTTAACATCTGCTTGGCCATTAAGCAGGATTCAAGAGAGAAGAAACTGACCCAGGTAGCTGTTTGACTTAAGAGGAATGAGTTTTGGGTTAAAGTCGTCAATATTTCCAGTCTCACGAGCATCCTCACTGTAGATGTCCAGATTGTCCAAAACCTCCATTCTTACTATTCCTTTGAGCAGGATCATTTGAGAGAAAACAACATGAAACATAAAAAAAAACATGAATATGTGAATATATTTTATCGAACAACTCAACTGCTAAGTTTTAATGTACCTTTCCACTGATAAGCTCCTGGTGCTCCAAATATGAGGGATACGTTATCCTTTGCAAAAGATGCTCCATGACCCTGCTGGCAGTAGGCAAACCACTCGTGGTCCTTTTGACGTCTTGTTAAGTGTTCTCTATCACAAACGACCCTCTGCCAGCTCCTTTCTTCTTTCCCCACCTTGAGGTCGTCTCCTAAGAGGTAGCACTGACCCGTCAGTAGGTGAGGAACATTAAGAACCGGGGTTGTGTCCCAATGCTGATAGTGATGCGCACAAGTCTAAAAGGGAAGGAGGCTAGATTTACAAAAGATGTTGACTTTCTTAAAATTTCCTTTAATATCTGAATGCATTCCTTACCATTACATTTTTACCAGGACCTTGGCTTGTGACTCTAACTCCCATCCACTGGTTATTTATCCCTTTACTATCGAGGAACTCTGTAAAATCAGAAAGTTGAGCTCACTCTGTTACTGTTTACTTAAGAGAAAGTTTTATGATTACTTCCCAGAAACAGATTTACATTAAATTAGTTATATCAGCAAAATAAATATACTTTGCCGCTTAAGCCCCCAAACCCTTACAACAGCCTTTTGCTCAAAGCATTAGAGATAAATTCTACACATATCATGTTTTATCTTGCACTAAAAGTGCTTTAGTAAGTATTGACAATAAAATCTGAGCAAGTGTTGGTGTGTGTTTTCTCTTCTTTTTCTTCTTTACATTTTGGCACAATTTTAAGTCATTATATATGATATTGGAGTATTAAAAAGGATTTTAACTTAATAACTTTGCTGCACAATGTTTTGGGTGGGTGCGATATAAATATACACTCACTTGCCCCTTCATTTCTTACACCTTGCTTGTACCAGGTTGCACTCTGTTTTGCCTTCAAACCTGCCTCAATTTATTGTGTGTGTGTATGGGAAAATATTTTTCGCATACTGTTGGCCACATGATAGCATCACCCAGAAATCACAGGTTTGTCAGCTGCACTCAGTGTGGTCTTCTGCTGCATTCCATCTGGTTCTGGTTTAGTATGTTGTGCATTCAGAGATGCCCCTATGCAGACCTTGGTTGTTTTCAGTCATTACTGGCTCTGATGGAATATCCGAGAATGCACTCAACCAAATCATGCCTCTCTTTATGAACTTTAATTTGTCTCTAGCACGTGCCCCTACCTCACCCTGGCTACCATCAGCCCCTATTATCCTTGAAACATAAAAAGCCTGCTGTAGACAGTCTGAACATTACAGACCAGTTGCACTCACTCTGGGGCCAACAGAAGACTGCATGAACTGGACAGCTAACCAGCTTTCACAGGGGGTCATTTGGCTTCAGTCACTTTGGTGATCAGCATATTTACCTGGCCTTCCACTCTCACACCTGCACTTCCATCAAGGATTTTCTTTCAAATCATCTACAAAATACTTAGTCACCACCTCTCTTTCATTATCTCACTCAGCACTAATTCCCCACACTGAGCTGTGCGCTCAGCCTGATACTGTGCTCTCTATACAATTTAGACTACACACAGTCCATCCTACCAACTCCTTATTTAAGACTGCATATAACACCACTGTGGTTGGACTTGTTTCAGGAGGAGAGGAAGGTCAAGAACTTTACATCATACAACAAGAAAGAGTCCTGAGCTTAAAATTCTTGGGCCATCAACACCAAGGACGCTGACAAAAAAACCACAGCAATGTTTCACTTTATGAAAATGTTGAAGAAAAGTCACCAAGGAAAAGCTGTTAGTGAGCTTTTACCACAATAGAGAGTGTATTAACATACTGCCTCACAGTGGGGTATGTTAGCTGCTTAGTAGCTGATAAAGAAAAAGATCTATAGAAAGCCATCAGTACAGTCAAAATATTCATTGGCTGTCCACTTCGTTCTCTCTAACATATTGCAATCACATGCAACCGTTCCAGAGCTCAATACAATGTCAAAGACTGCTCTCAACCTGGCCATCACCTGTTTGACATTCTGTCCTCAGGCAGACACCACATGTCACTAAAAACTTGGACCAAGTGATTCATGGACAGTTTGTACCCTAACACAATAACCACTCTCAATCAACATGCAAAATGATCAGTCACTGGCCAATATCAAACACACTCTTACAGTTATTATACATTATGTTATATTTTACTTTTATGGCAATAACTTTGATGCATACAATAGCTGCTGACTGGGAAACCAGTTGATTATAATTCCAGCTACATCTTTTAAATGTGTGCATGTGGTTCTTTGTGGTGTGCTTAATGTAATTTTCTTCATGTGTTTGACAAGCAAGAGTGGCACTCCCAATCTGACTGGATTGAATATACAATCACAATCACGTCATCTATTCAACTTTTTTCATTCTATTCTATTATTTGAGATACTGTTCCCTTTGTATCAGCTAAAAACAGTGGCTATTCTCTCAGATAACTTCTGCTCACTAGATATTTTCTCTGTTTCAGAATATCCTCTGAAACTTAAAGATGGTTGTTTTGGAAGTTCCCAGGAAGATCAGTAGTTTCTGTCAGTATCAACAACCATTCTCCATTATCATGCTTGGTTTGAACTTCATCAGGTCATCTTTACCGACACCGTAAATGTCTTAAGCTGCTGCCATGTGATTAACTGATTAGATATTATGTTAAGAAGCAGTTAAACAGGTGTACCTAATAAAGTGGCAATTGAGTTGATATTACATTGTTCATTACAGTGCAATGCCTAAGTAAGAGAAATCTAGACAGCTTGTGAGATGGTCAGTGTGGTTGGCTGCTCATTACTCTTTTGTAAAATTATACTATTATTTTATTAAAATGTGATTATTATAGAAGAAAAACACAGAAACCTGAACCATGACATGAAAATGCATTCTTAATTGTACTTAAACACTTACAAGCTCTCTACCATAAAGCAATGACAAATATAACTTCAGACAAAGTACACAAACCTTTATCATCAAACTCAATGGGCTGACAGCTCTCAGATGTTGTAGTCAGATCACACTTGTAAACAACTCCTGTAACATTCACTTGGTTCTGATGCTTTGCTCGTGGAGCTCCTACCAGCAGTCTGGAGGAAAATACCAAGTAGTAAGAAAAAGATGTGATTCATCCCAAACTTACATTTATTTTGCTTACTCACAGGTTCTTTCTGGAAGGTTTGAGCTGTTGGTGGAAGGCAACAGAAAATCCAAACAGGCTGCCTGGATCTCCATTTCTCTGCAATACATTCTCTGTGTCCAGGTTGAAAGCTGTAACATTAGAAGTCTGAAAATGCCATATGATCCAAAGACATACCATATGCCAATGCTTTGCCATGGTATTTAAATTAAAAACTGTATACTTTTCTCATTCTCTTGCTGTAGTATTGAAACACAGAGTGGAGAGTAAGCCCTCTTAGAAAAGGGATTGGTCCTAGCAGGTGCTGACTGGCTCAGTGTAGACACGGACAAACAAGGTGTGGCGGAAAGGCATTTATCTTCACAGTCACAAAGCCACACTGTTTAACTTTATGGTTCATAACTTTAGTTAATATTAACCAGTTTGTGAGCTGATAAAAGTCAAACATGAAACACACCCATTGAGTGTGTCTTCTCTTCTGGAAGTAAACTGGAAAGATGAAGGAGATTATGTTTGGCCTTTAATAGCAGCTGTAAAAAGCAGTGCAAGAGATGTTACACACAGATAATCAAATATATCAGTTTTTTCTGCATTTTAATTTGAAAGATTATTTGTGCACATGTCAAAGTTTGAAAGGTGTAAAGGTTAATCACCTTTGATGGTAAAAAATAGTCTCCTTATAAAAGATGTTTTGGGTTAACTAGGCACAACCTTGTGCAGCTCTTCTCATTCTAAATCTTTTGAAAGCAGCCTTAATTTGATTTTAAAATACAGTGCAGCCCAGTTGCACAGTGGTTAGCACTGTTTCCTCACAAATTTTAAGTTTGGGATAAATCAAATCTTTGTCTTACTGCTTGTGTATTTTCCACCAGGGTGCTTGTAAGAGCTCCATGAACACAGCATCACAACCAAGTGAATGTTACAGGACTTTTTCGAATCCACCATTTTTGATCAATTCCAATCATCATGGAGCCACTAAATGTATTTAAGCTGAATTAATGATATAATTAGACATATTTAAAAAAAAGAAAAAGAAAAAGCCTACTGGCTGTCACCCAGTGTTTTGTGTTTAATTTATATTTATATTTCAATGTAAATGATCTGTATCAAGTTTCTACTCAGTGTGCTACAGTAGTTATGATTATTTGGTACTTTAACTTTGCATTTGTATTCATTAAATGATGGAACCAAAAAGAGAATTTTATTAATTTTTAAATTACTTTTATTACCAACAAAAAACTGAACAAATTTGAAGTGGAAGAAAAAAAAAATCTATTGGTATGTTTAAGCCTAAACAAAATATCTATAAACGTCTGTCAACTACTCTGTGTCCTAAAAGCAAAAAAAAGTTTAGTTTGTAATAAAATCCATCAGCAGATTAAGCACTGGTTAGCCTGCAGTGTTGGCAGTGAAACCTAGCAACTGTGACTTTTAATATTTTAGGATCAACAACTGGGGGCTCTCAGGACTAGCCATTAACCATTGTTACTCAGATTCAGCAAATTAAGACAATTGCGGTATTGTTTAAGATATGAGTGGGCTATAACCAATGGTAAGGAAATGTTTTAAGGTCCCCAGATGTAACAGAATGTATTGAAAAGGGACCAAAATGTCCTCACACACATATGTAAAGGACTGCCTGGTGTCAGGTGGTGAATCACATGTTAGCTCAAATTGATTTTGCAAACATGTATTCAATAAAAGACTAGCCATGGTGTATTATCAACAAGGAGGATTTTATCATTTACAAGAATTTAACGACTCACCAGCAGGTGGAGTGTTTGTTATCGCTTGTCCAACATGTTGGGCCTGTAATGTTCCAACTCTGCTTGGTGCAAATAAAACTAAGTGAAAGCTCAGTTATGCTTCTTTAAGATAGCAACAAATAAAGGCAGTTACTTTTATGTATCAATTGTAATTGTTACAGGAGTTGTTATATTTTTAGTAAATTGTGATCTTATCATGACTTGGTTGACGTCTTTTAATGTAAGTAAAATTATAAATAAGTAACTTAAAAATAAATTGTTTATACATGTTTCACAGTCAACAACATTTCAGCAACAATTCAGCAGTAATGTGTTTGCGTGGTCTGAATGAGGCGGGAATCCACATGAGGTAACTTCTTTTTCTTTTACCTTTATTATTAATTTCTGTGCGGGAGTTTTAATTTTTAACCCTTTCCCACAAGGCAAGTGAAACTAAATGAAACTTTTAAACACTGGCTACTTGTAGAAATAATGTCCACATGCTTCACCTGTGATATAAAAATTGTACTATGAGAATTTGCATTGCAGCAATGTAGTTTCATTTGTTGCTTGTACAGAGAAAAAATGTGATGTTTAGTCACTGGTTACACTTAAATATTTGTAAAAGGTGTATGGACCTGAAACAGCTGATGTGCCCCTTGCATGCTTGTTTTTTAATCATTTTGTGCATATTATCACTCAGTATAGTAAGTCTTACAAATTTGGGGCATATGTTAAAAGGGCCTCACTTATCTTAGTGGCTGAAAATATTACCAAGTTGAAAGAATTCTCTTGACATCAGTATTTAACAGAATCTAAATTGACATAAAGAAACATTTAAGCATAAAAACTTTGCTGCTATTCCAGTGATGAAGCCATAACTGAATTGTGCCTGCTCAAATCATTTATGTGCTATCCTTTACATTGTGGTATTTGCTCACAATAATCTGGTAAAATGCTTCTCTTTAAAAAAAAAAAAAAGATTTTTTGATTATCAAAGTCAAGAGTCTAAGGACCACAAAGTTTTTTTTAGTTTAAAGTGCAAAGTTTAAATTAACTTGTGTGTGTAGAAACCAAAGGTTGTACAGTTTAACCATATGTGTGGTTGGTTGGTCTAAAGATCATCTTTTAGTCCCTCACACTCACCTTATAAGAGCCAGACAACATTCATCTTCATTTCTAATACCTGTCATGTCTTTTTTCTTATCGCCTTAGTTACACATGAGTGTCTGGCGGTCTGACCAAATATCTGGTGGTCTGCAAACCTTCTTCTGAGAAAGCGACAGTAAGATTAAATCAGGCCTCCTTAGAAAAAGTTGTAGTTGTGTGCTTAAAAAGTTTTTTTTTGTATAGTTCTACATTAACTGAAGCAAAATGAGGCCATGTCATGTGCGCCGAGCTTTTGTGAACTAGATTCATGTCCTGTTGATGCCCAAATTCCTGTGCATTCTGAGTAAACAGGCTTGGTGGTGTGTCAGAAGTATAGAAGTAGCCAGTCACAGCTTGCATCTTACAGTTCACATGTGGCTTTGCTTGTTCTTTCACAAGCACCGATACTGGCACATGCTACAATTCTTCAATGAAAAAAGGAAATGAAAATTGCTGATTCAATCAAACCATTTTTACACAGTTGCGTGTGCGCTGGCAGTTGTTAACTAGTAAAGGTCATTGCTTTCACACATAAACATATATAAATTTGTAGAAATTTTGCAAAATTATCAGTAAGGAATGAAAAAAAAAACTCCAACACATGCAACAATAAACCAGTCAGTCCCAGGTCTGAGTGATTTCCTTTGTCTGTGCAACAAGTTTTGTACTAAAACAGAATTTGTGTTGCTGCCTATTTCTAAGACATTGTATGGCTTATAAATATGTTGTTATATATCACAATGATCAGACTACCATTATAATATTTATAAAGTGACTCCAATATTTCTTGGCTTTTCCTCTTTCATAAAAAAAAAACACACTTTAATCCAAATGTACTTTTGTGCCTGCATGGCACTAATTTGACGCAGGCTTAGCTGCAGGAAAGTTCTTGGCATCTTCTTGTCTCCAGTCATTGTGGCTCCTAAATGTCCCCTAAAGTCGTATCCACAGTATGTATGTTGCTCCAACTCAGACCAGTGGTCTCAGTTATGCACATCACATGACATATGAAGCTTTAATACACCACAGGACTGATAAGAAATGTCTAATCTACCCAGTTGTTCATACAATTGAAATAATAGTTAGTCTGTCATCAGTTAGCCATCTGCAGCTGGTCCAAAACCCTGCAGCACCGTTACTAACTGGCACACGCAAGCGAGAACACATATCTCCCATACTTTCCCCATTACACTGGGTGCCAGTTAGTTTTTGAAATAATTTAAATATTTTATTATTTGTTTTTAAGGCGTTGCACGAGTTAGCACCCTCATACCTTTCTGATCTTTTAAATTGGTACACTCCTGCAAGACCACTGAGGTCTGCGGATCAATTGCTTCTGGCTGTCCCGAGGTGCAGATTAAAGCACAGAGGAGATCTGGCCTTTGTTGTGACTGCTCCTAAATTGTGGAACAAACTGCCCCTTCACATTAGGATCTCCCCAACATTAGACACTTTCAAAACCCATCTGAAAACCCACTTTTATTCCTTGGCTTTTAAATCAGAATGAGTTTGTACTACTTTTATTTATCTACTTTTATTTATCTTATTTCTTACTCAAATCTTCTAATTTTATGATTCTTTTTCTTAACTTTTATCATGTCTTCCTATGTTTTTATTTCTTTTGATTATCTTAATTGTACAGCACCTTGGTTGCTGTACAACCAAGATGCAGTACTAGGTGCTGTTGCTAGTTGTTGTTTTAAATGTGCTATATAAATAAATTTGACTTTGACTTTGGCTTTTCATACCTTGTGGGTTTAGTAATATAAGGATAATGTATTTTTTCTCTATTCCTGTGTGCATCAGGGTTACTGCAAATGTACTGTTTATAAGATTGGGGAAACCTGCAGTCAGCTGAGACTGAAGAAGTCACTTGGATGAGTGACGAAACGTTTCTCCCACAAAACGCTACGTCCAGATGAACAGAATCAACTTTTGGAGATTTACTTTCCTGGATGATTGAGAATGCATCAAGACGTTACTGTCAGTAGTTTCAATATTGTGGTTGATGAGTCTCTGTCATGTATATGTATTTAAAGATCTCTAAAGGACAACAGTTTGGTTTGTAAATTGAAATACTGTATATTACTGATGCCCTGATGGGACTGTTCTTGAAGTTTATGATATGCAGGAGGACATTAGTTTTATGTTCGCATATAGCTACAGGGCGTCACTTTCCATATCCTATGCCACAACGCTCAGAAAAAGATTAATTTTGATTAAAATTCATTCTAAGTGCAATGGAAAATAAAAGAATATTTCATGTTTTCGATGAAACAAGGCCAGCAGGGAGGGAAACAAAAAAACAAAAAAACAAATTTATCGGACACTAAGCTGCACACTGCACAAACATCCTGCAGTCAGATTTAATCAAGACAATCAGTATTTGTCTGTGGTGGCCTCTTTTTATATTTTCTATGTCAAGTCAGAACATACTTTCTAGTCACTGATGTTTGAGAGTGTCAGGTTAAGTTTTGTCACTTTGATCTTTTAGTTTAAAAAAATATTGAATTTGGTTTGAATCTAGTTAAGTCACTTTGAACAGAAGATGGCCTGTGTAAACAAAAAAAAAATATAGAATAAACTTTTCTTTTTTCACTAGTAAATCACAACACGCTTCTTTTAGTAACTGTGAAAGTATTCAACCACTGTTAAACGTTATATTATCACTCTGTAAAAGTAGCTAACAGGCGATCCATGTCAGTCTTGTGTATCATTATTTTTTTAACTGGCAGACAAGGATCTAATTTTAACCTATTTTTTCATTTTTAAATGTACAAAACAATCAAATGCAATATCTGAAGCTAAAAGGTAGATCGAAACTAGCAGATCAAGTAAAGTATAATCAAATCATAAAATGGCATTATAATTCTTGATGAAGCAGAGTTGTAATGCAACATAATTTATGTTAGTAAAAGCACTGTCCTGAGAAATCATGTTTTTTCTGTAACCAGCTTTTAGTATTTTTTCTTCTAAATATGAGAGTTAATTCCTTTCATTTATTTCTTTAGCTTTTACAGGAAGTACATTTTTTTTTGTTTCAACCAATCACCGTAATTTCCACTTTGTAAACCTTGATCAGCTTCATAACACAGGATATCAGTTATACAAGAGAAGACTAAGGTAACACAATGATCAGAAGACTGATTTCTTTGATTCTTCTAAGTACATTGTGTGAGTTTGCTTCATTTTAAACAATATGAAACAAATATGAGACATGGGGCTTTGTCATATTTTACATTACATGATGAATATACCTTTTTAGAATGTGTTTTTTCAGTCATGTTCTAACTGTTACTGTTTGTCTCTTTTATTCAGCTGTGACTGAAATGAATGAGGTTCCTCAGCAGATCTCTTTAATTGTGGCTAAACTTGGAGATAATGTGACTCTGACATGTGCGCTCTTTGATCGAGGGTTGTTTTACTGGTATAAGCTGAATTTTGGATATATGATTCAAACAGTTGCTGAAGGAAGTTTTGAGAAAATATTATTTTAGTGCCACAAAAGTGGGTAATGTGCATTCTCTTATCAAAAGAAATGTAAGCAAAGAAGAAGAAGCACCATACTTCTGTCAAACAGGATCAACGTTCAGTATTAACTTTATCAATGGCACAATTTTGGCAGTGAATGGTAAAGTGTATTCATTTTATTATCTTTGATAAGTCTGCGTCAAAACATAAACTATTACAGTTGATATCATTTCTTGTCATTTTTGTGATTCCCAAAGGTCCTAAATCCCAGCATAAATTTGTTACAATGAAACAAACTCCAGACCTGGATTCAGTCCATCTGAGTGATACAATGACTCTACAGTGTTCACTTCTTTCTAAGAACAAAAATGACACAGATCAGTGTCCAGATGAAGACAAAATGCACTGGTTTAAAGGTGCATCCGAATCCCATCCAGGCATCATTTACCATGGCAGTATCAGAAATAAAGAGGTCAGGAGATGTGACTACAGTCTGTCCAAAACTATAATACACTCATCTGACGCTGGAACGTACTACTGTGCGGTGGTCACATGTGAAGAGATCCTGTTTGGTGAAGGAAGAAAAGTGGACATAAGTATGTATTCACAATTTTATCAAAATAACAATTTTAATGGGGCAGGGATAGCTCAGTAGGTAAAGTGTTGGCCCCGTGATCGGAAGATCAGGGGTTCGATTCCCCTGAACGGCTACCCTGAGCAACGTACCGTCCCTACACGCTGCTCCCCGGGCGCCCAATGGCAGCCCACTGCTTCACTGAGTGAATGGGTTAAATGCAGAGAGGAGTTTCCCCACGGGGATCAATAAAGTATACATTAAATTTGCTTTCTTAATAATGCCGAATTTAAACTTCTAATTGCAGAAATCTTTGTGCAGAAAAAAATTTTCATGCTCTAATTCACCTTATTGAGTATTGGTGTACTGTTTTTATGGCTACATGAATAATTTGAAAAGACTATGAACACACACTAAAATTATATTTTACATTAATGTAAATACGATAACATAATTTGGTAGGGTTTCTTGTGGACATAGTTCAGGAACGGTGCAAAAACTCTTTAAAACCTTTAAACCTGAAAAAGGCCAAATACATTTAAAGCAACAGATCGGACTTGAGCATCTCAGGATTAGTTTCTTGCTTTCCACTTTCATCTAAAATCCTTACATCACTCTCTGACACTGACTCAAAATGTTACAAATAAGTGAAATGCACTTTTTCTAAAATTATTCAAATTGGTTCTTTTATGACATTTAATAAAATGTTCCTTCTGCAAACTATAAATTTCATTTATGATAATTAATTTAAGTCATTTTTGTGTGATTTTAGGACAAAAGTGGGACCCAGTTGTCACTGTGCTTGGGATGCTGTTGGCTCTCTGTGTGATGGTTATCGCAGTTCTTATTTTATCCAGAGACTGAAAGTTTTTCTTGCTTTGGTTTGTTTTCTTAACTTTAGAATGAACAGATATGGAGCATATAGACCCATCTTTTTTTTTTTTTTTTTTTTTAAACCCAATTCAGGATTTGACACAGAATAT